>WBMZ01004972.1:0-46335 GCA_013400975.1 Atrichornis clamosus
GCAGGGGGCGCTGCGGGCGGAGGCCGCGAGGGCCGGCCCGGCGCAGCCGCCGCGTGCAGCCGCCGCCGCCGCGATGGTGAAGGAGCAGTTCAGGGAGACGGATGTGGCCAAGAAAATGTGAGTGGGGGGCCGTGAGGTGCCCGCGGGCTGAGGCGGGGAACAGCACAATTCCGGTGGGGGGGCGGAATCGCTGTAACCGGAGCTGGGAGGGGATTGGCGTGGAGGGTCGCGGGCGGCGGCTCATTGCAGGGCTACTCCGCTTCTAGGAGGGCTGGCACAGGCTGGGTTCTCCCACGCGGGTGGTTGTACCTGTGTTCAGCTGTGGGGCTACCCAGGAATCCATAAATGCCCCAGATATAAACCACCAACTCACCGCAAAGCGGCTTTATTCTTTATAGTTATCTGAAAAGAACGTGTTTCAGGAATGTTGTGAATCAACTTAGCCATCTTTGCATGGCTTTCGAGTGCTTTGAGGTCCCCAGAAGCGCTACGAAGCTTGTGAAGGGCCTGGAGTACAGGTCCTATGAGGAGCAGCTGAGGGAGCTGGGGTTGTTTAGCCTGGAGAGGAGGAGGCTCGGGGATATTCTTACCACTTTGTACAACTCCCTGCAAGGAGGATGTAAACAGATGAGGGTCAGTCTCTTCTCTCAGGCAACAGTGACAGGACAAGAGGACAGAGGCTTAAGTTGCTCTTGGGAAGGTTTATGTTGAACATCAAGAAAAACTTATTCACAGAAAGAGTGATGGGACATTGGAATGGGCTGCCCAGGTTGGTGGTGGATTCGCTGTCCCTGGAGGTGTTTAAGAAAGGACTGGATGTGGCACTTAGTGCCATGGTCTAGTTGACCAGGTGGTGTTTGGTCCTAGGGTGGGTTCGGTGATCGCAGAGGTCTTTTTCAACCTTATTGGTTCTGTGATACTTACATGTGTGTATGCTTGTGGTTATAAGTGTTCTTGCCTATATATATGTGCCCATACGTACATGTGGAATTTCCTGTCCTAGAAGCCACATCTGTTTTGGCATGAAATCTCCAGAAGAGATGCGTCAGCAAGCTCACATTCAAGTGGTCAGCAAAAACTTGTATAGTCAGGACAACCACCACTCTCCGCTGCAGTATGGAGTACTGGACCATCGCATGGTGAGAACCTTTATTTTGTTTTCCAGACTCTTGCTGGGAGATTACTGAAATGGTTAAAAAAAGTTGGGGTCACTGAAATGTACTGCTTATCCAAAATAAGTGCAAATGAGTCTTCACTTGAATTTCATAGGCTATTGGCTGCAGTACCAGCTTTTTTCTTCATGCTTTTGGAGGGAAGGAATGCATTCTTTTGAGACAGAAGATAAGTTTCTTTCTCCCAGACTGTTGGGAGACCCAGACACTTCTGTCACCAAAATGCCACAATGTAGATTGATGGGCTGTAGATCATTTCCAAGAGCAGTGTGAGTCCAGGTCATTGGTGTCAGTAGGGATTGTGTGTAAAAAAGATTTTTCTTAAGAGTCAGAGTAACTGTAATGGTATTAATGTGCTTTTGATGCTGGAGAAAAGGAGTGGGTCTGCTGTTAGGATACCTGACTAGCTTAAAAACCGTTGTATTTTGTATCTATTCAGTCAACTGCAGCTAATTTTTTTTTCTCTACATGTATGTTCCCTTTCTCCCAAAGGGAACCAGTGAAAAAGACCGTCCCTGTGAAACCTGTGGAAAAAGTCTGGCTGATTGTTTAGGACATTATGGGTACATTGACTTAGAGCTACCATGTTTTCATGTTGGATACTTCAAAGCTGTGATAGGCATCTTACAGGTAACCGTGATTATGATTTGTTGTCAGTTTCTAGTTTAATAAAAGGAAATTTTCAAGAAAGATGATACTTGAGAGTAATTGAGCAGGCCAAATAAGTTTGCATTAGTACTGTATCTTTATGTACGTTTTCTTTGTAAAGGAAATGTATTTAAATACCAGTCTTAGTGATGTAAATACAATAATTTTGTTCTATGTAATCTCATACTGATAAATGTAATCCATTATTTTTCTGCAGTTCAAATTAAATATATGCAGTATAATTTGCCTTTTAGAACATCACAGTAAATCAAAGTTCTGTTTGCTTCATATGGATTTTTAAGGCCCTGCAGAGTTTAGATAAGGATTTGCCTCATTGGCTGTATTTTTTTTGTTTCTCGTGTGCTTTTTTTTTTAATGTGTATTCCAGTATGTGAATTGGTCTTTCAACCAAGACAGTAGTATCTCATTCAGAAAACTGAGCTCTATTGAAGAACTTAAGCTATAGTTCAAGAGGTTGCATCTCCGAATGTGTCTCTTAGACAAATGTGTTCATATGTTTACGTTTAAGATGATCTGCAAAACCTGTTGCCGTATCATGCTGTCGGTGGAAGAAAGAAAACAGTTTTTGGATTACCTAAAACGACCTGGCCTTACATATCTTCAGAAGAGAGGGCTAAAAAAGAAAGTGTCTGAGAAGTGCCGAAAGAAAAACACCTGTCCTTACTGTGGGGCTTTTAATGGTGAGTGTTGATGTTAGCAGTTTGTGAAGTTGTCTGCTGTGATGGTTTTTACCTTGACAGCTGTGGTAGGATCCAAATCTTGAATATGCTTGTTCATTGCACAGCTAATGGTTGTTCTCTCTGGCCTTTTTTAAGAAACAGGTCATTGCATTTTTAGTGCCAAGCACATGCTTGTTCACATCTCATTTCTGTGGATATAGGCATTCTCCTAGTTGCTTATATTGTTTCATGTTTCATGGCAGTAATCAGTATTTGGTGCTTGAATAATGGCAAAAACCCCCTCTTGAGCATGTTTTTAAAAATAGTGGGAGCTATTGGCAGTGATCAATACCTTCACATAAAAGCATTGGTAAACTTTGTAATTT
Source organism: Atrichornis clamosus (assembly GCA_013400975.1). Taxonomy (NCBI): domain Eukaryota; kingdom Metazoa; phylum Chordata; class Aves; order Passeriformes; family Menuridae; genus Atrichornis; species Atrichornis clamosus. The sequence goes on from WBMZ01004972.1 coordinate 2,887, forward strand.
TGAGCAAACATCATTTTTCATCATTGTATTAAACTATCTTTCATTAAAATGTTCCTTCTTCAGGTCAGAATATCTTCATAAGATTTCACATTTGGTTTTCAAAATATGTTTTGGTTTTTTTTATCTACACTGATCACATTACTGCTGTTTAAGGAGTGTTACAGATTCATAGTAGATGGTTAATGCATAACTTAAAACCCTTAACTCAAGAAAATTATGGGTTGCTTGTTGTAATGTTCAACAACCTGAATACATGGAAAGATGCTTCATTGTAAGTGCCATAAATACTTCTAAGGGGCATAAACAGAGGCATTTACAAAATTATGTTATAGGTCAGAATACTTCAGTTAAAAAAGTGGAATATTTGGACTAGTCCATGCAATCTTCATGAATAATGTTACCTGCATGACATGAAAATATTTACCAGATATTTCTGATAATTCACTTCCAAAATTTAGAAGATAGTGGGATAATACATAAATGGCACTTCTTAGTCCTGTTTTTAGTGTGCGAACTTCTACTTTAAAAATGTCTCCTGTGAATGAGGTGAAGCTGAATTAACGTGTGGCCTAAACCACCTGCTTTCAGCTTCAGATACAGCATCATGATGTAGATACACCAAACCATCCATACAAGAATGTATGATTTGATTGTCCTTTTGTTGTTTTGTGAGTTTAGGAAACTGGCTAATAAAGCTCATAAGATTTTATTTTATTCTTGTGTTTACTGAAGATTTAACTAGTTTTCGAACTGTAACTTATTTAAGTTTTGGTGGGGTTTTTTTGCTGTTTTTGTTGTTTTGAAATAAAAAACCAAGAAAATCCATATTTAATTGCTTGCAGGAACTGTGAAGAAGTGTGGTTTGTTGAAAATAATACATGAAAAGTACAAGACAAATAAGAAAGTCGTAGATCCTATAGTCTCTACCTTTCTCCAGTCCTTTGAAACTGCCATTGAACATAACAAAGAAGTAGAACCCTTACTGGGAAGAGCTCAGGTAAGTTTTATTATTATTTAAATTTTCTGCTGGTTTATATGTATGAAATAAAACTCCTCAAAGTTTTGCAATGTATCAGCTAAAGTCTTGTGGTGATTCAAGAATTTCATACATCAAAAGACACATGAAAACTATTTGTATCTGTTACAGTAATGTTAACTTTGCTAAAATGAGAAATTTAGTCTATTGATATATTCTGATACACCTGCCTTTTAAGAAGGGGGATGTTCTTGGTGTGTTAAGCTTCCATAAACTAGAAAAGGGAGAAGAAACACAGGTCCATATAAAGTTTGCACATATAGATTTACTGTAACTCCAGTATTATTTCAGTACACACGTATTTTGTTTCTTCAGAAGTTCTTAATATTGAGAAGGAGAGACGAGGCTCAATTTGCTAACTTTTTGTTTCATTAAGCTTTGCATTGTATGCAGTTCTGCTCTTTGCAAGCTGGAAAATTGGTTATATCCAAAATATGGGGACAGAAAAAGTAGTGAATAAAACACTAGCTGTACTGAGAAGAGAGAAACTGAGTTTTGAAAAATAGTCTGGATAGTACTGTAATCATGGGAGTGTCTGCTAATAAAATGAATACAATGTACTGTAAGTTTGTTGTAGGGTGTTATTTGAATTGCTTTATTTATTAATTATGAAATACTCTTGTTAACTCTTGAGAAAACAGTAATGCGATAAGAAGTAAACATTCTTATGTAGGGCAAAAATGGAAAGAAAGAATATAACAAGTTAACATCCGAGATGCTAAAAGCATTGGTTCAGAGTAAATAAACCAAAATATAGTTTTGTTTGCATGAATAGTTCTCTGTTTGCTGTTTAAATAGACCTTATTTTTGAACATCGGCAAATAAGGGGAGGGGGGAAGCACTGAAACTTGACATGATGGTTTCTTCTCCCCATTTTTTAATGGATTTTGTAGGAGAACTTGAATCCTTTGGTAGTATTGAACCTCTTTAAAAGAATCCCAGCAGAAGACATTCCTCTACTTCTAATGAACCCACAAGCAGGTAAACCTTCAGATTTGATTCTCACACGACTCTTGGTGCCTCCACTGTGTATCAGACCTTCTGTTGTGAGTGACTTGAAGTCTGGCACCAATGAAGACGACTTGACAATGAAACTGACAGAGATCATTTTCCTCAATGATGTAATAAAAAAGGTCAGTCATCCTTCAAGCTCTGAGACTGTTGCCTTCCGAAAGATTTGTTTAGAATTTAATATAGCAAGTGGGTTTACTGCTTACAGTCTCGTACTGTATTTCTATGTTGTTGGGCATTTTATTGTAAGAAATAAGAGAAGCTTACTTCAGATGGAGCTGGCTGACTGTGTGTAGGACCTGCTGAAGATCTGCTGGAATCCTTAGGGAAAATGTTTTTTTCATTTCAGCTCTTTGGTTTTTTTTTTCTTGTAGACCTTCATCTTTCTTTACTATAACTTTGTCCTTTCTGTATTTCACCATCTGTTCTTGAGAAATCAGGCTTCATTTAGCATGGTTATCAAAGTGAGACTAAAAGTAAATTTTACAATTTATCGCTTGTTTAGAAGAGCACTTCTACCATACTAATGCTTTTCACCCTTTTGAAAACTGGTCTTTTGTCAGACAAACAAAATCAATTAAGTACTAATTCTCCCATGACTGAAATATTATTAACTACTGATTTTCCTGTCTGTTAAGTTATATTAACTTAAGTGGATTGGGGAAAATATAATTTAAACAAATACCTAATTTTATGAACATTTGTTCAAAGCCCATATTAGTCGAAACAATTTTTTTCCCTGGGTTCTCATGTGACTGGCCTTATGGTATAACAATATGCATCTTGTTATAAAGTTACTTTGCCTTTTTCATTCCAATGTATGGAAGTTTTGTAATGTTATTTGAAGTGGAAGAGTTTTACTCATAACAGACAAATTCTTTGTAGTTTAATATGTGTTGTTATATTTATTTTCTGAATTGAACAACTATTTTGTTTAGCATAGGATATCAGGAGCCAAAACACAGATGATTATGGAAGATTGGGATTTTCTTCAGCTGCAGTGTGCTTTGTACATTAATAGTGAGCTCTCTGGAATTCCTCTCAACATGGCACCTAAAAAATGGACCAGAGGTTTTGTTCAGAGACTTAAGGGAAAGCAAGGTTTGTCTAAAAAGTTGGTTTTAATTATTTTTTTTATAATTGAACCACAAATCTTTGCTATTGCCGAGTGTCTCTCTGCTAGTGTTGTGTTGCACTCTAGTGCTGTACCTTAAGAGATGTTCTAATGCACTGTCTTAACAGATAACATTTTGGAAACAATTTGTAATAAGAGAGTTGAACTTTTTTTATTTGTTAGGTCGGTTTAGAGGCAATCTGTCTGGAAAGAGAGTGGATTTTTCTGGCAGAACAGTCATTTCACCTGATCCTAACTTAAGAATAGATGAAGTAGCAGTGCCAATTCATGTTGCTAAAATACTGACCTTTCCTGAAAAGGTAAGTAATATAGAACTCAGACTTTTGTGCCTTTTTTTTTTCTTGCTATAAAAGGGAGTGAATGTATTGAATTATGTTTGAAATGTCATTCAGTGACACTTTGCCACTTCTATTGCTGCTGACAGATAAAGGTTTGTAGAATTGGATATAGGCAAGTGCTGACAAGACGTGGTGTAAGGACTGACATCTCTAGAGGAAAGAGTTTGGCTTCATGTTGTTTGAACTCATACATAGATTCATATGTTTGTTGGTGGATCTGTCTAAGGAGTGGTTGGGTATTTTTATTTCCAAGTTTACCTCCCAGATTTTTAATTTAGTTTCACTCTGATATTCTGCTTAAAGATTGGCTGACATTTTCCTCCTGTATTCCCTCCTGACAGTTCCCTTCAGCAGCTGGAGGCTATGAAGGGGTATTGTCAGTTGAGCCCAAAATTTGAAAATGCAAAAGCCACCAGTGAAAACAAGAGATCCTGAAACATGTTTTGTTTGTTTCTGATTGAAGTCTTTATGCAACAGGTGAACAAAGCAAATATTAATTTTATGAGGAAACTTGTCTGTAATGGTCCTGATGTTCATCCTGGAGCAAACTTCATACAGCAGAGGCACACCCAAATGAAAAGGTATCATGTTTATCTGTAATGAGTCACTTTTTATTTCTCCCTGTTGCATGAAGACAGTTTTAACTGCAGGGATTAAAATTTATTTTTAGAATCTTTCATAAAGGGCAGTAGCAAAAGAATTGTATTATGTGCTCAGGTCTAGTGTACAATTTTTTTTTTAAATAGTCTCTTGCATTTAAACTGAAGTGCACATGCTAATGATAATGAATGGCAATTAGATTTAGATTTTTAATGACTAAGTCTGTCTTAGTTGAAATAGAGGATGTAGTACAGACATATATGAAAACAGGCGATTTGGGGCAAGTTGTACTAGCAGTTTTCGTGTGAGAGCTAATCTGCAGTCAGTTTATGGATAGTAAGAAGGGATAATATATGAGTGAAACTTCTTATAGTCTCTGATACAATTGAAACAAATTCTGTGTTTTTACTAATTGACTTTATATTACTTTTAAAGCTAATTATTGTAGTTTTGTTGACTAATGTCAAAATACATTCATTACTTAAAATAGCAGCAGGACTGATGTTTAATGATTCAATCCCCACCAGTTTTGTCTTCTAGTTATTGTAATACAAATACTCCAGCATTTAGTGAAAAAGTTAGCATTATAAACACAGAATTAATTTGCAGTTGTCTTTACATCTACTGTATGTATTTCTTCTGACTCCATTATTATATCTTACTGTTAAGGTTTTTGAAGTATGGTAACCGAGAAAAGATGGCCCAGGAGCTGAAGTTTGGTGATATCGTGGAGCGACATCTCATCGATGGTGACATTGTCCTGTTTAACCGACAGCCCTCTCTGCACAAGCTGAGCATCATGGCTCACATTGTAAGTGCATACAATCTAACACAGAGCTGGTGCATCCTGGAATGTTGGGCACTTTCTCTTTGGTCGTGCTTCTGTCTTAAACGAGCAAAAATAAACAGCTTCGTCTGAAGCAGTGTGTGGAGGCAGGCATGAATACCACACCCTTGTGCCTTCACATGGGAATTGGTGTGTACCTGGGCAGTGTGCTGCCTGCACACTTCTGCTAATCATGGCCATAACTGACCTTGCCATCTCTTTTAGAGTTGATGTGATCTCTACAAAGCACTTTGTCTTCTGTGCTTTCTGTAAATTCTTCATAGTGAAAATTAATAGTTAAGTTTTTATAATATAACATGACTACAATTTCTGTCAGTTCCTGGTTAAATAAATCCTATAATCAGGAACTTTGACTTACGTCTGTAATACAAAAAAAAGATAAAGTCTGCAAGGAAGCACTTGGGCATGGCCTTTCTTTAGCCATACTTGACTGGCTGTGCATCTCCTTTTCTCTCTTTTTTTTTTGCTTTTCCTTTTCCAGGCTAGAGTAAAACCTCATAGGACATTCAGATTCAATGAATGTGTCTGTACACCATATAATGCAGACTTTGATGGAGATGAGATGAACCTTCACCTTCCTCAGACAGAAGAAGCAAAAGCAGAAGCACTTGTTTTAATGGGGGTAGGTAGATAAAATGTTCAGATTGGGATTTTTCTAGTGACAGATGGGCTGAGCCCTTTGGTTCTTAACTTGCGTGTGAAATCTGAAATATTATCTAGATTACCGGGTGTGGATAATTTGTGACTTTGAAGCTGCCTGTGTGAGCATGTGTTCAGGCAAAACTGCTACATAACTTGGGGTGATTAACTGGAGCAGTACTTTGAGTGAAACATAAGAACATGGGGCTAGAGGTGGCTTGATTGTTACCCATCAGTAGAGACCACACAACTTGGAATATTCCAGTAGCTCACTGTAGTGACATAACTCACTCATCTCTTTCCATGTTCTCAAAGCTAGCTTGTCTCCCCTTCCCTGTCCCTACCAAAACACATAAAATTGGTTGCAACTTCTGCTTTGGAAAGAATATGTAATCTCCAGTAACTATTGTCAGAGTGTTCCTTAACTGTCAATAGATGTGCATGGACTGTAGTGAACTGAAACATCTAGTTGATTTTTTCTATATTTTTGAAGAAAGCTATAGTTCGATTTACAATAAGCTTTGACCATTTTTGTGAAAATAAATGTCTTAAATGGTAAGTTCCATTTTGAATAGCAAATGGAATACAGTGTCTTCGAATTCATAGTGGTTTTTTGGTGTTTTACAGACTAAAGCAAACTTGGTAACACCAAGGAATGGAGAACCTCTTATCGCTGCTATTCAGGATTTCCTCACAGGTGTGTATATAAGCTTATTCCAGAGCTGTGGGATCTAACAGTAGTTCCCTCAGAATCACTTCTCTTTTTCTCAGAGTTTTCCTGTTTTAATTAAAAAATTTCTTCTTTCACAAGTCAAAGGGACGTTATGAAATAAGGCCATTGTCTGCCTGAAATACAATGATATCTTCAGAGTAATTTCTGATGCTGTCTTCCTTTGTAGCTGCAGTTGTTACCTTTGAGTGTATTTTGCAGATTTTCTGCAAATGAATATTTGGGATCTTTGTCTGCATTATGTAGAAAATGTAAACTGCTTATGATTATGGCAGAGGAGTTAATTTCACTCATGTAAAATTAGTTTTAAGATACAGATAGTACCTTCATTGGGAAATGTCCAATGAACATAAGGAAGAAAGTGTACAAAAATAAATGCCAAGAAGTCCTTATTTTCACTGATGGGATAGAGCCTGAGAGTGACAGAATAGATTATAGAAGTGCATTGTTTCTAGTTTTTAGAATTTTATTGTGGAGAGATTAAAAAAATTCTGGAAAGGATTTGCAACTGAAGCTGTCTAAACTATTGCCATTTTGCATAGTAAGTAGCTTACTAGTATTAGAATGAAATAATTGACACTGAATGTGCTATAGCTTTTAAATTGAATCTAAATTTAGTCTGTCGTAATACTTTTTTACATTCCAGGGGCCTATCTTCTTACATTAAAAGATACCTTTTTTGATCGAGCCAAAGCCTGTCAAATTATTGCTTCTATCCTGGTTGGCAAGGATGAAAAGATCAAAGTTCGTCTTCCACCCCCAGCAATTCTGAAGGTGTGTCAAACTATTTCTTTTATGTTACTAAGACTTTATCTGTTACATGTTCTTGACCCATGGGGATATTATGTGAATCTTTAAACTCCTAAAATTTTAAGCCAAAGGCACTTTATAAAAACATAGTTATAAATGTTGCAACTTCTTTGAGAAGTGAAATTACAGCCGCAGCATCTTTTGGGGTTTTTTTCCTTTTTTAATGGGAAAAGGAAATGTGACAGTAAGAGGGAGCAATAAGAGTATGTTTCTCTGAATGCATGCACATACCCTTTTGTAAAGGATAACCATTCAGCACCCAGGGGTTTTAAATCTATAGAAGTGCATCATATTTTTCAAAAGAATGCTACTATGCACTTCTACAAGTATGGTTCTCTATAGAGAGGTTCTGTATATAAAGCAGTTTTACCATTAAATTCTTTTTAATTGACACTCCTTTACTGTAGTTGTAGCATAAACTTGTAATCTTAATTCTTCTCCTTCTGTTTCTCTAAGCCTGTAACACTCTGGACAGGAAAACAGGTTTTCAGCCTCATTCTTAAACCCAGTGATGATTGTCCTGTAAAAGCCAATCTACGAACGAAGGGCAAACAGTATTGTGGCAAAGGGGAGGACCTGTGTTACAATGATTCTTGTGAGTGACACTTCTAAAGCCATGTTTTGGAAGTCTTCAAAGTAATTGTAGCTGTTGTTGAGCTCACTGTAGCAGTTAAAGCAGTGCTTCACATAAGTGTTCTTGAAATGAAAAATAAAATTTTGCAGTTTTTCCGCAAAAGTTGAAGTCATGCTGAATACCAAAGAAAAAATTTGGGTGTTTTCTTAAACTAAAATATCTTCTGTATAATACTTGGCTTGTCATAATGCTGACTTAGTACTTGAAGGTGAGAGGGAGAAGAAAGCTAAGCTTAGGAAGTGGTTGTACGGTGCTCTACTTCATAAATTAATAAATAGCACTGGTTTATTATGTGTGATTGAGAACTTTATTTCTGAACAGACTAAACTGATTAGAAGACTATATTCAGATTAATGAAGTGAAGTTTATTTTTATATTTTTACCAAAAACCATTATTCACAATGTTTCTCACAAGTCTTTACTTGGATACAGTTGCCTTTCTAAGGAGAAAGGGAAATAAATTTCGACTTTATTTAGTAAAGGTCAGGTTGTAGGCTGTTCCCCTCACAATATTTAGTCACGTACTTCTACAGATACATTAAAAATATGTCTTTGGGTTTTGTTCTTTTAATCAACAGAGCGTTTATTTCGTTTATTTAAAAATTCTCTCTCTAGGTGATTACTAGTGGTTAGTTAATGTTTTAGAAAACTGTGAATTCTGTTTGCCTGTTCACTTCTAGATGTCACAATTCAGAACAGTGAGTTAATGAGTGGCAGTATGGACAAAGGAACATTAGGTTCAGGATCCAAGAACAACATCTTCTACATCCTGCTAAGAGACTGGGGACAGGTAGAAGCTGCAGATGCCATGTCACGTCTAGCCAGACTTGCTCCAGTCTATCTTTGTAAGTACATTTCCTTTTAAAATAGTCCTTTAATGCAGAAATAGAGAGCAATCAAGCAAGATTTTTGCTTCAGATATGATATGTTGCACTTAGAAAAAGAAATAACCTAATATTGAAGCTGGCAGAAATGACTTACTGTGCTTATGAAGCACTTGTGATGGTCAGATGATAGAGGCAAAGTTAAAAGTTCCCAATGATAGTATTTCCTGGGTTTAATTTGTTTTCTCTATATGAGATTGAGCTATCAAAATGTTTTGTTTTGTTTTTTTTTTAATAATAGCTAATCGTGGGTTTTCAATTGGAATTGGTGATGTAACCCCTGGGCAGGGCCTGCTAAAAGCTAAGTATGAGCTCCTGAATGCTGGCTATAAGAAATGTGATGAGTATATTGAAGCTCTGAACACTGGCAAGCTACAGCAGCAGCCTGGTTGTACTGCAGAAGAGACACTGGAGGTAACATTTTTAATTTAAATCACTATACATTTTGAGTAGAGACTTCACAAATATATTCATGTGTAATGCAAAGTGTAAAGTTGTCTTCTGAAACATAAAAATACAAGCAAATACAAGTCCCTAGGCATGCAGCTGGAGCTGAGTCTATATAGATTTAATGTTAAGGTGTTCGTATGTGTCTGAAAATGTTAGTTAAATGCATAACAAGTGAGATCCTCCCTCCCTCCAGGATGTATTGGGATGATACAAAAGAATAAAATTGCATATGTAATTGGAATGGAGCTGATTACATTTATCAAGATCTTTGTGGTAATCTCTCATGTAGTGCAGTGTGACTCAGAGCTTAGTACAATGCTCAATTTAGCTTAAGGTTTTGCTGCTGATAAGAGATTGTTGTGTTCCTGGATACCCCTGTCTTATCCCAACAAAGTCATTTGCTGCAACAAACTACAGGTTATGCAAGTTAAAATGTAAATTGTTTTACCGAAAGCAAAAACTGTGTTTCTTTGTCTTTATTGTATTTTGAATCCCCTTTGACTACTGAAGATGTTGCTGGGCGTGATAAAGTACTGTTTGTGTGAGTGTTTTTTAACAAATTCTGAACCTCTGAAATACTGTATTTCAGGCCTTAATCCTTAAAGAACTGTCTGTTATCAGAGATCATGCTGGCAGTGCCTGTCTCAGAGAACTGGACAAGAGCAACAGTCCCCTGATCATGGCTCTCTGTGGTTCTAAAGGTAGGGATAGCTGAACTTTGCATGTAGGTTGCTCACTCCATCACTGTTGTGAAAGTTACTTGTTCCATCTTTATAGCTAGTTTTATATTGTCAGTTATGCAAGTACATGTCATATCTATTTTAAGTGACTCAGTAAGTACAGGCTGGGTGTAGTTAGTTAAACAAAGTGATGTTCTGGTGTTTTTGTATCTTTAGTACAAGTTGAAAAACATCTTATTGGAACTTTAGATGTGCTTAAGACCTGAACTAATTAATCAGTAAAAAGTTTTCAGTTTCATTTCTATTTCAAGTATTTACATTACATAGAAAAATCAACTATAAATGATACATTCAGAATTTGAACCAATATTTCTTAGAATAAGGGAGTTATTTGCAAGGAACCTTAAAGATCACCTAATTCCAACCCACCTGCCAAGGGTTGGGACACCTTCCACTAGACCAGGATGGGGCATCCACAGCTTCTCTGAGCAACCTGTCCAGTGTCTCACCACCCTCATAATAAAGGGTTTCTTCCTGACTTCTAGTCTAAACCTGCCCTTGGTCAGTTTAAAGTCATTCCCCCTTGTTTTATCACTACATGCCCTGATGTAAAGTCACTCACTGTCTTTCTTGTAGCCCCTCTTCAGGTATTGGAAGGTGCTGTAAGGTCTCTCAAACTCTTGTCTGAACTTTCCTTTGTTTCTTACGAGAATTTGAAGAAATCACTTAACCTTTTGTCTATTTTTATCTGTCTAAGAAATTATGGAAAACCTCAGAGTAACGTTTTGTGTTCTAAAGAAATACTGAGATCTAAGAAGAAGAATATATTTAGTGCGTAATTTTTGTGGGGGTGGTGGGGAGTCATTATTTGCAAACAGATTCAGCAAAAAAACTTTTGAGTTAGTGACTTAATTCTCTGATACTTAATTTTTTCTAGGAATCCTGGTAGATACTGAGCCCTTTATGAAAAATACTGTTAAAATATATTCACTGAGGAAATTGTGAAGCAAAATACATGGATTAGGATCATGGGTTATATAAAACACAATCCATAATACAAACCAGGATAATACAAGGACTGTAGTCAAATAATGGTGGCATGATTGTCTGTGACCCAAAGGAAAACAAAATTAAAAGGAGTTGTTGTCTGTATCATAGACTTAATTGTTGGCCTTTCCATAAATGCTGAAATGAACAGGCCAAGCCACAGAAAAGCTGCTTTAACTCTTACAATTCTAAGTGGTTTTCTGACCAATTATGTAGCTAAAAATAGATCTTCATGGAAGTGAAAATAGCTCATCAGGGAAGCAGTATATTCCTCATTTGTGAGAGGTCTCTTTTCCTTTCTCTTCAGGTTCCTTCATTAACATATCCCAGATGATTGCTTGCGTAGGTCAGCAGGCTATCAGTGGGTCCCGAGTTCCTGACGGATTTGAGAACAGATCCTTGCCTCACTTTGAGAAGCATTCTAAGGTAATTCTGTACTTTTGCAACAGACTGTGAAGAAAAGTGAAACAAGCTTAAGCTATCTTGAGAAGGATGCATAAGATGTGTTGTCAGTATGTGCTGAAGAAAAAGGATCATATATGGTCCATGTAAAGGTTTTTAGTACCATTTGGGAGTTAAAGATAGTATTCTGAATTGCCATAGGATGTCTAGTTAGCTTGAACTTTTACAGCTAAGCCTTGCTTTGACCTTTCTAATATAGTAAAATTAAAGTGAGGTGATGATAGATTTTTGGTTCTCTTGAGAGTCCTAAAAATAATTTGTTAAAGTTGCTCTCCCATGTTATGTTTGTCTGCACTAGTACTTTCCAGGACAACTGCTGAGTGTGTGTTGGTATCTTTAGACAGGTGAGACACGTCAGATGTGTCCAGAACCACATTCTGGAGTGTGGGTATTTTTTTTTCATTGTTTTATTCAGATCTAAAATACAAACATGGAACTTGACAGCTAAACACAGCTGAGATCGTTGCCCTGTGTTGGTGGGTGTATTGGCTAACTTTCTGAAAGAATATGGATGACATGTACCATGTTTTTCTATACCATACAGGGTGTACATTGCATTTTAACTGTGTTTTTCCTACTCTTCTCTGCAGCTCCCTGCAGCAAAAGGCTTTGTTGCTAACAGCTTCTATTCTGGGTTGACTCCCACTGAATTTTTTTTCCATACAATGGCTGGTCGAGAAGGTCTGGTTGATACAGCTGTAAAAACAGCTGAAACTGGATATATGCAGGTAACTGTCAGCAGAGTGAGGGTTTCACCAGTCTTGCAAAATGTGGCTATTTCTCGTGTGCATGTGGAGGTGGCAGATCAGGGATAAGTGCATACATTGTGTGTGTGTTCGTGTTTTCAATGTAACAGTAATTTATACTGTGAAATACATGGCTTGGCTCTGTTTTCCAGTAGATGTGGAGTTGGTAAATGAGACTTCAGGCAATGGTACAGTAACATGCTTGTTTCCTCTCAAATATGGGTTGTAAAAATCCTTGTTCTTTGCAATTATTGAGGACTACTTTCTGTGTATTGTGTTCCTGATGTGAACGATGTGAACGATGTCAGAAATGCAGCTAAAGCTCCTTCTCCATGTCTGTCCTCTCTAGGTAACAGGCACCTTGACCATATAGACACAGACTAGTTCTGTAAGCTGTTACTGTCTTTGGCTGTACCTCCTGTGAAAATAAATATCCCCCAACAAAGCTTCTTGCTATTTTGTGGACTCTTAAGACTTTTGTGCAAATATATAAGTAGTATTTAAAGTATAGGCCTCTTCCCAGTGTAACAGGAAGTAGAAAACCAAGATAATTTGGGGCTGGGAACACATTCTGAGATACACAAGTAACTGTACAAAGACAGAAAATACACACCTTTTGGGATGGGTGACTAGACCATTTGTCTCCAAAACTAATGGAATAGTGATGACATGTGTATAAGGATTTACAAATATATATAAATATAGTGAGCAACCTGCAAAATATATTTCTTCTTCAACTTTTATCCTATATGAATTAATTGTAGCACTTAGACCGCTTGACTTTGGAATTAAAAAAAAACCTTAACATTTATTTTATCTTACCTTTTCTCTCACCAGTGAGAAAAAAAATACCAATTTATAGTCTAGTTTAGGTCATCTAATTTGCTTTTATGGAACAATGAAGTCCATCTTTCAAGTAAAAATGTTTTTAACGTAAAATGCTTCATAAAATGCCTTCTTTTTGGGATGCGAAGGAAGATGGTAGTAAATGGATTTCCCAAGATAGGAGAAGCAGCTAACACAGATAGAAAAATGGCTTTGACAGATGACCTCTTTATTTTTTTGTCAGTGAAAATAATTGTTGAGTGGTTCTGCTTCCATACATAAAAAGCATTGTATCCCTTGAGAAATAAACCTGGTTGGAAGAATATGAATATTATGTCAAAAAAACCCCAAATAAATTTCTCAAACTACTATAGGTTCTTGCAGCTTAGCATTAGGTTTCCTGTATGATGGAATTTCTAAATGTGGAGTATTGTGTTGTTTCTTTAAATTGTTATTGTTAACTTTTATGTTCTGTGGAATGTACAGTAAAGCCCTAATGTATGATGTCAATAGGTTTTCATGCCTGCTCATTTGTTTCCTGAGTCCAGTTTCTATACTTCTTGTAATCCCAATCAATAGCTGTTTTTAAAAAGCTCCATTTTACTTTCCTTGTCCTTTTATTTTTTATTTTTTCCTTCAGAGGCGTCTGGTAAAATCCCTTGAAGATCTTTGCTCACAGTATGATTTAACAGTCAGAAGTTCTACTGGTGACATTATACAGTTTATTTATGGAGGAGATGGCTTGGATCCTGCAGCTATGGAAGGGAAGGATGAACCGCTGGAATTCAAGCGAGTTTTAGACAATATCAGGGTAAGGATTGCTGAAATTCTTGTTGGAAGTGTGAAAAGACTACTAAGCATGAAGGAGGAAGTAGTAAATTATGGGAAAAATTGTTTCAGTCGAAGTTTTTATTTTTAAATTACCTTTTTTGCGTGGTCCTGGTCAGTCTTTCGGTATACTAAGAGTAATAGATTTTTTTTTTTGATGCAACAGAGCAATTAGGACCAAACTCTGTATGAGCTGTGAAAAGTAAAATCTCTTTCTGTGCTTAAACATAATTTGAGGGCTGCATTCCAACTCACAAGATAAATTACTACTGGCTTAATTGGGTACTAGTTGGGTACATGGCACAAAATAATTCTTTATTAAATCAAGACATGCATGTTCTTTGTGTTGGACTGGCTGATGTTTTGTTCAATAACTCTGGATTTATTGTGATGTTTAAAGATCTGTCTTGTTTGGTTTTGGTTTTGTGGTTGACTGGTTGGTCTGTCATGATGCCCCACCCTGAGAAAAGCCTTTTGCTGAAATAACTGTTCAGATTTCTGTAATATAAGTGTAATAAATGGATAGAACTAGAAATGTCTGTGTATGTACCTTCAGATTTACAGAAATACGTAGATGTGTATGTGGCCCTTCTTTTCACAGTGGTCAGGTACGGTATTGTAAGCCAAAAACAACCAAACAAAAAAACCCCAGAAACAAACACAAAAAGACACAACTAAAACTAAAGAATGCTGTTAATCAGTTCTGTGTTTCTGTGTTTTGTGTCTTTGCAATGAAGTTTTTGTGCATGTGTTTCCTGTGAAGCAGTAACATTTTTTCCTGTGAAGGCTGTATATCCGTGCCGAAGTGAACCAGCCCTTAGTAAAAATGAGTTGGTGTTAACATCCGAGTCCATCATGAAGAAGAATGAATTTCTTTGCTGCCAAGACAGTTTTCTGCAGGTGATTATGTCACTTTCTTATTATGCTGTGATTAGCTTTTCCTTACAAATTAAGAACAGGACTTTAGCCTGTCTGGAGACTACTTACATGTCTTTTAAGGGTGGGTGAAGGTTCACATGATTGCTTCTATTGTGAATTGTAAAAGTCGATTTGTTAGAAAGAACACTGGGCAATTTTAGTATTTTTGAGAGTTGCTACTCTCAGGACTTCCCTGGGAGTCAGTGATAAAAACTGTAAGATTAACCTGCCTGTAGAATTAACCTTACCTCCATGTAAAGCTGTTACCTTGATGAACCTTCTGATTACTGGCAGTGATGAGAACAACATGAATTTAGTGACCTGTGTTTGAAGGGTTTCTGTTTAATGGATCAGAGTGCTTCAGAGTAGAAGGTAAACCTGATTTGCACTTCCATTGACAGAGTGGAGTTGAAAAAAATAGTTTTATCCATATTTGAAATATGCTGCAAGTCTTAGCTGCATCTCTGAGGGAAAGAAATCCAATATTATAATATCAGAGTTTGGGGTTAAAGCTGTTATTTGAAGTATACATCCTTTTAATCATATCAGTAAAATCTAAATAATTGTTACTCATTTCAGAAGCACAGATATGGCTACATCACCTTAGTGATAATTAGCTGTACTTTAGATTTTTAAGTTTTAGAAAGTTACATTTTTTTCTTTCCTTTTTTTTTCTATTCATCCTTGAAGACATTAACTGAGACAGGTTATGAAAAATATAATGAGGTAATTGTAGCATGTGTGTGCACTGTGTGAGCATTAATGTTAGTGCTTTTTAGCTAAAGATGTGTATATAGTGCTAAAGTAACTGATTACCATATATACGTTACTGCTTGTTAAATTATGATGTAGGCATTCATCACAATATTTAACTTTTTTAATGTGAAAACTATGTTACATTAATTAATACCCATAGCTAAATTCAAGGATTTTGAGGAAGCTTTCTTTTGGTACTTGACTCTTCTAAAACTCATTCTTTCCACCTTTAGGGATATTAGCATGTTTTTCCAGTGTTTTCCTATCCCTTCCTCCACTTTGCCATTCCAGAACAGAGATGCTTCTTACTGCTGTTATTTTAGCAGGAGGTTCCTATAATGGGCTTATCCACTCTTGTCCAGAACACAGTATGTCTAAATAGCCACTTCCAAACAGACAGCATTCGTTCTGCCTGCACTCAGCTCTCACTGAAGGGAATTCAACTGATGAAAAAGCAGATTGTTGGCTGACACAGTTTCAATTGTCTTAATATTTTAACATATTTGAGTATATTAAGATGTGAAGGGAAAGTTTTTTTTCTTCCTGTTGAAATTGGAGAAATCCTTAAAAACTCTCACAATTAAAAAAAATTCAGTCATTTTCCTGTGTTTTTTGATGATAGAATGTGAGTGCTGGGAGTGTGGTGCAAACACAAAAAGCTCAGCACACAGCCAGTCCGTGCTGCCATACGTAGAGTTGGCCTAGTGGGTCTACCTGAACTGGAGTAGATTTTTGCTGGATCCTGTGGCATTGTCAGTGCTACTCTGAATTTCAGTGGGCTTCTTCACTGTGAGGATTCCAATATGAGCAGTGTATAAATGGTGCCACTGGCTTGAGTGCTGGGACACCTGGTGCAAACCCTGTGTGACCATGGTTTATACCCTGAACTGCTGTTTTGATTCACCGTCAGCTCTGTAGGAGCTGACAAGGCCCAGATTGATCCAGAGCTCACTGAGTCTTTTGGGTGCCTTTTTATTAATCTGGCCCAGACTAAAAGACTTTACAGATTTAGATGATGTGAAAAAAAATTAATTTTTTTTGAGCCCACTCTGGAAGTTCCATAGCTGTGCTCGTAGAGTACAGTGTTACACTGAACATTTTAAGTCCATAGAGATAGAGAGGCTCAGCAAAGAGTGAGCAACATTTTCATTGCATTTGTAGCATAAATTAATACATAGTTTGGATAAACTGCCAACAGATATTTGGAAGTTGAAAATAATTTCCTCTTTTTAGATCTTTTGCATGAGTAAAAATATGACAATGAAAAATAAAATCTTAAAAGAGATTTATCTTTTATATTTCACCTTTTTTGACTATAGTATATGGAAATAACATAAAATTTGTGTACCTTATTCAGCATTATATGTCATTGATTTACTATGTTGGAGTTGTTTGGGTTTTTTTAAAAGTACTTTGGAATTCAGGCACTGGCAAAGAGGAAAAGTCTTCTGCAAGTCCTGCAATATTCCTTTTTTTATGCACCTGACATAAAAAGATTAACTCCTCTAATACCTTATTATTGCTTAAACACTTACTTTAGGAAATAAATCACATTATCGATGTTATGCAAATATTTCAGGGTCAAAAGCCTTTAAAATGGCTGAATATTTAATTTGTGAATAATACTACTTACTGCAGGGCAAAAGGGGTAAAAATGTAAGAATGCATCCTGTCATCCAAGTGGGGAAGCAACTTTGAAGCATCCATTCCAGCAGCACACTATTGTTGGCTGTTGTTCCATATGAACTTGGTTCTGGTATTCACAAAAAGTAACAGAGCCTCTGGAAATACCTCGAATG
Source organism: Atrichornis clamosus (assembly GCA_013400975.1). Lineage (NCBI taxonomy): Eukaryota > Metazoa > Chordata > Aves > Passeriformes > Menuridae > Atrichornis > Atrichornis clamosus. Next base: position 20,062 of record WBMZ01004972.1, read on the forward strand.
CCAGTAAGAATGTTGTTACTTTGAGAATCTGAGAATTCTGTTAGAATCTAATGGAAGTGTTTTCATAATGATTCTATGAACTCAGTTGTTAAAAATAAAAAAAAAAAAAAAAAGAAAAAGGCAGTCCCTCAAATAGTTACTCAATTTTACAAGTAACTGTCAGTGCTCTGCTGCTGTGGTGGCTGCAAGGAGTCCAGTACCTAGTGCAGAAGAGGTGATGTGTGTGATCATCACTCTCTCAGGTAGGATTAATGGGATAGAAAGGGTTTAAAAGGACTCTAAAAAATCAAGCTGTTTGTTTCTCTGTGGAGGCTTTCCTAAATCATTGTTGAAATAAATGGGAAGGGTTTCTTCTTGGTTTTTGTTTATATTTTGGTTTTGATAACCCTGTGTTATGGTTATGACTTGCACTGAGTCCACTTTTGTGGAAGAGTTTTATCATGAACCTCATATTTCATGACTCCTAGTGTCCATGTATGTATCCAAAGTGTAGTGACTGAATGATCTTTTATAGAAATGTTGGGTATTTTTCTAACAGTATTGTTTCAATTTATGTTCCAGTAAAGACTATTAGAACAGTTTTTGGGTAAGCCTGGTAAGAGAGTGAAGAGTTTACGTATTCCAACATGTTAAATGCAGTTATCTGCTAGACTTCTTCCTCAGCATAGAGAAGTTATTTGAATTAATATTAGGTAGAGACTGACATATATATCAGTTTGAGGTTTCTCACAAATAAAGTGCATCTTAAATCTCTGAAATCTATCTACTTCCTCTCTTGCCATAGTCTTTCCATTTTGACTATTTTGAATATGGGGGAATGAGTGAGAATGTCTTTGTGACAGTATAGTCAAAAAATAAGAATTTTGAGGTTTGGGGTTCTTTTAATTTTTGAAATCCGTTTCAGTAGGTAGTGGGTAGGAAGGTAGGATCAACCCAAGTCAGGAATTTCCAGTTGTCAGTGTGCTCAGGAAGGATGCTTTTATTCAGCGTGGACCATATTCCTCCTGTACTGCTACTGGTCTGTGGCTACACGAGAGTGGATCTGGTTTGCTAAGTTCTAGTGTGTGTGTGTTTGTCTAAATTTTGATGTTCCTCTCTAGTTATTGTGCATTGTTCATTTATTTTGTAAATATTTGAAGTTTTAAGCAAATAACTTACTGCTGAGGACTTCGATAACAAAGACCATGTCTTTGCTTACTGATGTTTTAATATGATTTCAGGAAATTAAAAAATTCATCAAAGGTGTTTCTGAGAAGATAAAAAAAACTAGGGACAAGTATGGAATTAATGACAATGGCACAACAGAGGTAAATAGTTTCAATGGGGTAATTATGTAGTTCTTTTCAATCTTGATAAGTTGTTGCTTTTCCAACTATTCTATTTTCTTTTCAGCCACGAGTTTTATATCAGTTGGATAGAATTACTCCGACACAACTAGAGAAATTTCTAGAGACTTGTAGAGACAAATACATGAGGTGAGTGTTTACCCTGCTGTGTTCTCAATGCTGCTGCTTTGTTGGCAACATAGCAGTATATTTTGCTATTTTTACTGTATGAATGTTGATTCTGTTGTGAATGCTGCACAAGCAAAGAATTGGAAACAGTTTGCTCCAATGACATAAACATTGCAAGACAAAGGTAGAATGCAAAACAGAAAAAGCATCACTCTCTACATGTTGCCTTGTTAAGGCAGAGTTGAGTTTTGTACAACAGTTCTAGAGGTCTGACAGGTATTTGAGGTTTTTACATTTGTCATAAGTCATAAACAGATTCTTTCTTAAGAGACTTTTTGTTTGGTGTCCTTTTACATTGTAGAAAAAATGTTTTATGTTTCATTGTATGTTTCTTGAGCATGCAAAGCTATCTGCTTGTGTTTAGGCACCTTCCTCCTGAAATAGTAATCATACCAACACGCACAGTTTTATCCTTTAGCTACTCACTGCTTACATCCACAGAATGTGTTTTGACAGCAAATTCTGGTAAGAGCCAAAAGTGATAGGATTCAGAGTAAGGGAGGATACTGTTTAAACAGTAAACAGTTTTTACACCCACTGGCAGACATGTTTCCTTCCTCCCCCTCTTGCAGGATGTTGTTCAAAACTTCCAATAAGTCCATGCAGAACAAAGTCTGAATAGATAAGTTTCAAATTCATGTGAACCTTGATAGTTGTTCTTGACCTACCTCAAGTCTGTGAGGAGTTAAATCACACTTTGTTCTAACATGTTCTTTGACCTGTTATGCACTTATAGGATCCTTTTTTTTGTTTTTCTTCGTTTCTATCTAGATAATGCTAGTGTAGATATTTTAATATCTTTGTCCATTGAGATTTATTTCATTACTTAGAGTCCTCAGATTTGGACATTCACATGCAGCCATGGAAGATACCTGCTTTGTGGCCTTCCACTCACCTACATCAGTTGTTCTCGAATATGTTTTCTCCTTCTAGAAAATTCACGTGTATGTTAAATTCGTAATTATTTTAAAGCCAGTACCAGTTTTTTGCTTTAAGTTATTAGGAGTACTTGCTTACATTTGCCTTAAGTATTTTTGAACATGAATTACCATTTTTACTGTAATAAATAAATGTTAGCATATGGGATTTCCCTGAAGGAAGAATCCTTGGTCTACTGCTTATTAGAGTAGGAAGAGGACAGGCATTTTGTCATATGTTGTGGAAGTTCTACTGCATCTGTTGAATTGCTGTATGACAGGGCATCTTCTTGTCTTACATGAGATCAGTCTTAAAGTATTGGTGACCTTTTAACCTCTCTCCTGTTCGTTCATTAAAATAATACGTTAACAAACTTGTATATCTACCAGAATAGTTTCTGTTGTTTGCTTGGGATCTTATACCTTCCTGAGTTCTATGTCACTTTCTATACTTTTCATCAGGGCACAGATGGAGCCAGGTTCCGCAGTAGGAGCTCTTTGTGCACAGAGTATTGGTGAGCCTGGCACACAGATGACTCTGAAGACTTTCCATTTTGCTGGTGTTGCTTCAATGAACATTACTTTGGGTGTGCCAAGAATCAAAGAAATCATTAATGCGTCAAAGGCAATTAGGTACTAATACTGTTTTGATTTGTTTAGGAATTTTTTTCTTTTGCCCCAGTGAAATCTGATGGATAAATTTGCAATACATGATAGCATTTCCCTGTCCTCAGCAATATACTGGACATCATTCAGTGCAAATATTCAAACAAGAAAAATCTGTCTGTCTAACTGTAATTGATATTTAAGCCCAGAGAGAAGAAAAGTTTTACTCTTCTGAAAATCAAAAGAAGTAGTTATTTTCTAAATTTCGTATTCCATTAGGTGTCTCATATATTGCGAAGTGCTCTGGTGTTTAGCAGCAGTTGAAGCATACCTATTTCTAGGTATGCATGAAGCCATACTTAAATAATAGTAGAACAGCATACACCATGAAACAGGCACTGGTATTTGTGCGTTTGCTTGGTTTTACCCGGCTGAAATACATGAACAATGGTTTTCTTAAATACACCTGAGGAATCTGAAGGTCTCTTTATCTTGCTAAATACTGCTCTAGATAGGAGAGAAATTGCATAAGGCAAGCTGTAATTCAAGTTATCATCTGTAATCTAGCTGAGCAATTTCCTAACGGGTTTTCTTGTGTGTGTCTGTGTTTATTCTTTGTAGCACCCCTATTATAACAGCACAGTTGGACAAAGATGATGATCCTGATTTTGCCCGTCTGGTTAAAGGAAGGATTGAGAAAACTTTGTTAGGAGAGGTAAGAAAAATTGTATTATTGCAAATGTTGTAAATGTAAGCACTGGCCAATTGCTATGCATCATTTTAGCCATTTTTGCATGATAACTGTTTTGTTCTTGTCTCTTAAAGATTTCTGAATATATCGAGGAAGTGTTTCTTCCAGACGATTGTTTCATCTTAGTGAAGCTCTCTTTAGAGCGCATTAGACTACTGAGATTAGAGGTGAGTTGTTCAGTTCTTATGCAGAATATACCTTGGGTACGTTCCAAAGGGCCTCTTAATCCTGACTCAGAAACAGAAATCACACCAGTGGAATTTAAAAAAAGGAAGTGAATGAAGGATGTTGTGTGGCTACGTTACATCTGGATGGGGTTCCTTTTTTTCCTAGCAAAGTGGATAATTCCCCCTTTATTTGGAAATGAGAGAACATGCATTTGTTTCTTTATGTGTTGCTAAACACAGGAATGCCATTTCTGTCCATTGGTCAACGTACAGGCTGGTACCCTCAGCATAGGATACTACTCCATGCAATTTATAAGTAATTCATAAGTGTATATTTGGAGACGTTTTCCCTACATTCTTTTTTATATTCGCTTGAAAGATGGCTCCATTTATTTGAGCACATTGGTAGATGCTGAGATAACCCTGCTGTTTGCTGGCTGACTTTTGCCACAGGTGAATGCAGAGACTGTGCGCTACTCGATTTGCGTATCTAAACTCAGAGTTAAGCCTGGGGATGTTGCTGTCCATGGAGAAGCAGTTGTATGTGTGACCCCTCGTGAAAATAGCAAGAGCTCAATGTATTATGTATTGCAGTCCCTCAAGGAAGAACTACCAAAGGTAAAAACTTTGTGGGAGGTAATCAGTATTAATAATTTGGGGTTCCACGCTGGGAAGATGAAATAATTCTTGTCAGTATTGACAATGAAGATAGACTGGGTCTATAACTCTTACTTTGTGATGGTACTGCTTTACACTTGAAACTAAACCATCCTTTACTAATATTTGGAAATAAAATTGAAGTGTTGATATTTTCCTTGCAACATCTACTGAAGCATTCTGAGTTGTATGAAATAGTTATATATCTGCTTCCAGCTGCATCTAGAATTGAACCACATGACAGTATCTGACTTTTTTCAGCTCTCTGTGAGGTGACTGTCTACTCTGGATTTAAAAAATACTGATAGTTGAATCTTTATTCTTGGCGATTTCCCTTTTATTTGTGTGGGTCTGCCACCATTCAGACATCCGAACCTGAGTGTGAGAATGCCTGGCATAAAATGTAAGATGTCAATAGTGAGTAAGGTTTATAGTACAGTGACAATGTCAGTTTTACATTAGTGTATTTAAGAGCAAGAAATCTTATTTCATATGTGTTTCAAGTGAGCATTTACTCCCCATACTTCACTTTCTCATTAAGTTGGAATGCTGGTGGTAAAAGTGTTACCCTTTTATACTGTGTTACTGTATACACCAAAGTTACTAGTGTTTTTGTCTCCTGAAGGTTGTGGTGCAAGGCATACCAGAGGTTTCCCGAGCTGTCATTCATGTTGATGAACAAAGTGGAAAGGAAAAATACAAACTTCTTGTTGAAGGTGATAATCTGCGAGCTGTTATGGCTACCCATGGAGTGAAAGGAACAAAAACATCCTCTAACAACACTTACGAGGTAATGCTTAAATGGGTATTCTGGGCTTTTCCCCATAGCATCTTTATTACAAGTGCTTGTTTGTACTCAGATTCAGCAGTTGATATCAAATCAAGCCTGATTTCACTAACAGATGTTAGAATGTGTTAATACAAGAGAACAAATCAACTGGCAGCACTGTTCACTTCAAAGAAACTGTTTCTATACGTATTTTTCAAATAGAGAAGTGCAAAATAGTAGCAATTGGAATATTAATATGCTATCGGATGGTATTTATTCTCAGAATATACTTGCTCCAAGTATTTGGTTCTTCGTTCATGTAACATAATCTCTTGTGTAGGTAGAGAAAACGCTGGGAATTGAAGCTGCTCGGACAACCATTATCAATGAGATCCAGTATACAATGGTGAACCATGGTATGAGCATTGACAGGAGACATGTTATGTTATTGTCTGATCTCATGACTTACAAGGTTTGTACTCTGCCTAAATGTTGCATTGGCTTGTTTATACCAATTAATTTTACCATGTTTGAGAAGGAAGGTGAACTAGGGAGATGGAAATCCATTCTAGGCTTAAAGAATTCAAAGTTGTACTGACCAAATACTGTTATTTGTATTGTACACAAAATGCTTAATTTAGTTGTTGGGGCAAAGGGGGATCAATTTTCACTGAAAAGAAATCAACATAATGAGGAGGGAACCCTAATTTCATATTGATAATAAGAACCCTAAAAATTGGTGTGAAAATCAACTGTTTGGATAACCATGCATGCAATTTATGTCTTGCTGTGTAGAAAACCACACAGAGTGTAGTTCATAACAGCTGCACTGTATATGAGTGCAAGGATACAAACATTGCAAGTAGAATCAGATTACGTGAACAGTCTTACAGAACTTTTTAGTAGAAAATCATATCTGCTCTCTATTGATTGATTTTCTTTCCTTCACATCCAATATGTTTTTTAGATTTGAGTACACTTAGTGAAGTAATTTTTTTTCCAATTTGCCTGCCAGAGTGCAAGGGTTTAATTTGAGTGAAGTGGATGAAGTTCTGACTTGTTCCAAAACTGTAGAGCTTTGTTGTACTGATCTGCAGCAGTCCCCAGGGCTGACTCTGTGGAGCTGCAATAGAGCAGTGGGGAAGGGGATCCAGAGTGCCATGTTTTAAACTTGTTGGTCTCCTGCCATGCATTCTTTTGGCTATACTTCTGACTTGGGCTTCTATGCGTGATCTAATATAATCAGGATGTTTCTAACAAACATAGGCATAAATAAATCAAATTAGCTTAAAAAGCTAATTACTTCTTTTTTGGAGAGTGAAAAAATGAAGATTTAGCATCATCTGTAATCTCTTGGCAGCTGAAGTCAGGTTTATCTGTAGACAATAGGCAGTAGATTTAGAGTAGTGCTCTCAGACCCCACTGAAGTTTGTGATCAGCAGCTAGTTTATAATTGTGGGGGTTTTTCTCATTGCTATGTTTCTTTCAATATTTTCAATACTCTCGCTTAAAAAAATAATCTATTAACTGTTTATAGCAGCTTATGTTGTATAGGAAGAACGACTTTTGTTTTATGTAAATAATTGATTAGTACCAAACTATTAACCTTCAGGATGTTGAACTGTGAAGCAACATATTATGACAAAACTATATTGTAGATAGTATAATTTTTAAGTCAGTCTTACTCTCTGAGTTTTTCTGTCAATCAAGGGTGAAGTGCTGGGCATTACTAGGTTTGGACTGGCAAAAATGAAGGAAAGTGTGTTGATGCTGGCTTCTTTTGAAAAGACTGCAGACCATCTCTTTGATGCTGCCTACTTTGGACAGAAGGATTCTGTTTGTGGTAGGTATTGCAAAGCCTGTTGCAGCTTGTGGTCCTTATCCAGCATCTGTAAACCTCTTCAAAGCATTGGATTTTTGTCCTTGTTAAGCTTCCTGTTCAGCTGGTATGTCAAAAACTTCAGGTCTGAGGGTCATCCATCTTCTAGGACTTTCTTGGTCCTAGAAGTCTGATGTATGTTTGTCTACTTCTAATCTCAGTCAGATGTCTAGAAGTCAGTTGGACATTTGTTGGATGTTTCTTTAAGTGGACCTTTAGTAATTTGGTTTTCCTTGTCACCCCAGATTTGAATGAAATACCAGGAAATTTCTTCCACTATCAGTAGTTCTGTTTTTGCAATTATGAGTTTATCTATCTTCAACACCTAGAACTGAAGAATAAATCTAGTACCTCACTCAGTATTTAGGTTTCATTTTCATTCCTGCTCAGAAGTAGGAAGACAGATACATCTCAGCCTAGGTGAAGATTACACTGTTACATGATTGCTTAGGTGGCAGCTGTACCTAGAAATAAACAGTAAGGCCAAGTTCTTGACTTGTTCATTTAGTTCTAATCTAAATAGGTGAACATTATGTTTCTTAATTTTTTTAATTAGAAATTTTTGTTTATCAGTATTCAGCTCATTAACAGAACAGACAAAATACTTATCTTCAGAAATTTCTTTTTAAATGTATCTGTTTTCAGTTTTAAATTTGAGTTTATTGACATCCACTGAATCATCTCACTGAATTCATTAAAGAATCCGGTAGGAGTTTGAAAACACATGCCTACATATGTACAAGTGTATGCATGCCCACATACATACAGCAAACAGAAAATTCAGTAAATGACTTCTGGCATTCTGTTTGTCTCGTTATTTTGTATTTTTGACATGTACTCTAATATTTTGAATTGAATTTTTTTTTTAATGCCTTTGCCCCCATTCCTCTCAGATTTTCTTCTCTTTTAAGCTACATTAGTGTTGGGAATGAGTAGGTTAAACACAGAAAAGAAGTCAAGCAGGTTTCACCTCTTTCAACATCTGTTTATACAAGGTCTACCATCCTGGAGCTGGAATTGCTCATTGGGAGTTTCTAGTGCTAATGAAATATAAAAATATGCATGGGTTATGTTAAGGTTTACTGGTTTGTATGTATGTCTAGGTAGTCATAATTGTAACTAATTTCAAACAGTGCTTTGTGGACAGTATTTTCGGAATCGCTGGAATCTGTTAGAAACCCTTGTGTTACTAGCTTGTATTTTAAGAACTCTGCTATTTTCTGGCTCTGCAGCATTCCACATGAGTGGGATTTTCTTTTTTTTAAATTATTATTTGTGCATGATTAAAGGAAAGATCCTTTGGGAGACTGATTCAGTCTTGGACAGTAAGGAAAAGAAATTGTTTTCTCTTAAGTCATCTCTATGCTGGTAGAATCTTGGTTAGAACAATGTGAAAACCAAAGGTCTTTTAATGTTGCCTTCTATATAAATGTTTTAGTTCAAATAAGGAAATGCCATGGAGATAACAGCAATTGTTGTCTGCTTACCAAAACTGAAGAGATGGTGCTAGCTTGCTTTTGTGAAAAACTGCTGTGCAGCTGCCTGACTTATTACTTGGTCCGTGGAGGTGGGGAGGAAGGCTTCTTGTTGTATATGTGGAAGTATTGTAAGTGAAGAGGGAATGTTCAAAATCTCAATGCAGTTTTCCTGGTTCAGTGCTTGGCTCAGGTTGAAAGATTGTGCAGAAGTAGGTAAGTTTATTCTGCTAGATGTTAAGAAGGGTATTTTCCTTTATCTGTTGTAATGTGCATGCTATAGGGTCCTAAGTATACAGTTCCTCCTAACAATTCTATTTTGCACAAGATTTTTCAGTGCTTATTTTTGGCTAATAATGCAGTAGAAATGCAGTGAGCATTTCTAAGAGCAAAAATACAGACTCTTAATTCATATACATTCGAATTCTGAGTCAAGTCTTGGCATTTCATCCTTTGTGCATTCAAAGGTACAGCTATTTATTGTTATCATCTTAAACATTTATGGGACGAACAGTACAGTTATACTCCTGAGAATGTGCAAAAATGTAATGTGGGTCATAACAGTATGCTGAGAAGGAAGCACTGGTATCTGATAGCTTGCTTTTACTGTGGAACTTTGTTTGGAAAAGTTATGTAGATCTGGAATAGAAATGTGTCAAATTGTTGGGACAGACTGAGTCTCTCAATTCAAATTGAGCACATTTTGAATAGTGAAAATGCCAAAAGCCTTATAGCTCAAGGAGTTCTGTGCCTTTGTCACTGGGAACTTGCAGTGGGGTTTCAAGGAAACTCGGCCAGATTTGACTGAAACCTTAGTACTGTGTCAGAGGATAGACATGAAATAAATTTGCCTTGTATCTTCTGCTACAGGCACTGCGTGGAATGTGTCTTCTCCTGAAGCAAACCTTCTGAAGCACTTTCTTTACTAGAGAAGATGTTTAGGTTAGGTTGAGTTTTTCCTCTGGAATTTAACACCGTTTAAGTAACACACTGGTTTGATGACCATAACATTTAACTTTGTCTAGTGAAGAGGCCTTGGTCCTTACATGTGAGGCAACACATAACAGAATGGGCAGATGAAAATAGTTCTGTAAACCCTTACTGTTCAAATGTTCACAGTGTTTGTTTTTTTTTTCTAGGTGTTTCTGAGTGCATCATCATGGGAATTCCAATGAATATTGGAACGGGACTCTTTAAACTGTTGCACAAAGCAGACAAAGAATCAAACCCTCCCAAGCGGCCTCTGATATTTGATCATAATGAATTTCATATTCCCATTGTTACGTAGCAATTGGACATAACACAAGATAGCAAAACAAGAAATAGTAAGCAAACATGATTTGAATTAAGAAATGTGTATTATCAGTTCTGTGTGTCTCAATAGCAGTGAATTGGTAAGTGCAATACTATCAAAAGAATTGGCCAGCTGTTTACCACCTGTTGTTAGTACAGACCATGAAAGGAGAGTACACCAGAGAGTGGGAACAAATTTAAAGTGGATTTCACTTGATAACATTTTCTTTTTCACATGATCGTTACCTTTTTGTGTTACTGTTAATGGGTGGAAGCTCTTATTAACTCAGTATTACATGTGTATTCAGATTTTATTAAAAAGCAAAACAAAATGAAAATTGCAAGAGAGTTCTGTGAGCTTGCCTGGAGTGCATTTTGTGATGTCTTTTCAGCAGGAGCTGCAGAGGTCAGTCTACTGCTGGTAAGAACAGAAACTTCAGAAAGCTGGAACTGAGTCTGTGATTAATTCATAGTGAGTTGAGGAGTGCTGTTCAAGGTGTTTGAAATACTTGCTCTTTGCATGTGGTATTTTTAATTGGTTTTCATTTTCCTGAGCTATTAGCCAGTAAATCGTTTTCCTCCCCAGAATTCTGCTTTGGGACCATATCTACAAGAAGCTGCACGTTGTGGATGCTACTAAATTCTGAGAAGATTGTTGTCAGAATATTGCAAATTATAGATAGCTTTTCATATGACAGCAACTGTCTAACTGCTGGAATCAGTAACTTATAGCAGTCTTAGTTTTGGGAAAGTTTAATAATTGAGCAGGATCATCTGAACAACCTAGTTTTATTTTTATTATATAAAGTAGAAATTGAAGAGCATGTTGTTTTTATGCATTGTCATTAAATAATTTGAAAGTATTTTTAGCTTTAGCCCACTAGAGCAGTTTTCAGAGTGAATGTAGATATCCAAGTATTTCAGTGTAGTATGTTTAAATGTACTGTGGTGCTGTGGAGGGAAAGTATCTTAGTGTTTTGTCAGCAGTGTTTGGGTACTCAGTGTGCCGTGACATGGGTAAAGGTTGGAGAGAAATGAAGTAGAGAACTAAGCTGAAGTTGTCCCCTCATGAAGTAAAAGCAGGCTGCTGAGTATTCTAGTATCTGAAAACGAACAACTTTGTGCTGCAGTTTGTCTTTATGTAGCACCAAAAGAAAAGTGTAAGGCTATGTTCAGAGACTGTAAATCTATTGGTTTAAGTCTTAAGGTGACATTGTGTTTATTTTTTAACTCATCCTCCACGCAGACAAGATCTCACGTGAAATTCAGCATAGCTATTGTCAAATTATTTTCTATTTTCAATGTGATGCTACGGTCTACATCTGCCCAGATTTCGGCAGGGTAAAGATGGAGAATGTAGTGCATTTAGTATGTGCTCTAAAAGCTGTATATATTTTGTTGTCTCTGTTTTAGCAATACAGTAAATTAAAATTTTCTTCGTCATCTCAGTGAGACTGCCACTTAGTGATTTGTCTGTTTCTTTTTTAAGATGTAACTTTAAGGCTACAGGGAGAGAAGCCCATAAACCTCTCCTGTGGTTAAGTACTTTCTTTTATCATGGGAAATTCTTCTGAAAGGGCTTTGCATTTTTGTGAATAAAAATTCTTCTCAAGGTCTAAATGGGTGGAGTTTGTATTGGAACAAGTAAACACATCTTTCTTTCTTTTTCCTTTTTAAAAATTTTTTTGTAAATATAGTGAAACGAGCTATTTAAATAGTGGGTTGACTCTCTTGTATGTTTTAAAAGTAAGAATTAAATTACATCTGTTGTTGTTGTCTTAAACATGACAATAAAAAGAGGCAGAGCTAAAGAAAATGTAAACCTTGTGTTTATTGATGTATTGTATGTCTGCATAATTAATTTATGTATGAGCTAACCTCCATTTCCTTTATTTGCTTGATTATTAAGACAGTTGAGCATTATTGACCTTAAATCTCAGGTACTTAGAGCCTAAATTAATATAGTATATAAAACCTATCTTGCTTAAAATCACTATGTCCTGTCCTCTGAGCATGCTCTAAGCCTCGTGAGTGTTTCAACCAAAAATAGGTTGTTTACAAGAGCACTCTGAATTAGTAATTATTGAGCTCTCTGTACAGTCAGTAAACAAATTAGCTGTTGGATTTCACTCCTATGCAGCTTTTTTTAAGGGTCACTTTTAACAGTCAAAGAAATGAAACTTTGGAATATTAAAATTTACATTTTTATTAGTTTTCTTAGCTGCAGTTTTGGTTTCTTTTTTTTAAAAGTACTATTTTGCGCATTTTCCTCTATTCTCTAATTAATGTGCTAATTCAAATTAAATACTACGTTAAATGTAAATTTTCAAGAAATAATTTTGTTTCTGAAACATTTGCAGGTAACAATAGAATCCGTAGAACAGAACATCACAGACTGGCAGCACGTTTTTGTGTGGGAAAGCATCACTCATTCATTTATGGTGTCTCACAATTGCTTGTGTACTTCCTACGGTAAAGTTAATGCCAAAATCTAGATGTTATGTTGTGGGAACAATTAGGTACTTATTCTAAATTGATTGCTGGATGCCCTTAAAACTGTACCCCTTGTCCAGCTCGTGTAGAACACAGGCACTGACCTTAGAACAGCCGGGCTGCTGAGGAACCTCGAGCATGGGCTGCGCAGCCGTGGGGCAGCAGGGGGTGGCCTGACGTCGAACCCAGATTCGTGTCAGTACATTCTTAAAAGGCAAAAATTGGTACCAAAATTCATTTAGTTGTGAACATCCATATCCTGCTTTCTCATCTTCTTCATTTTTTTCATCTGTTTTAAAACAAATTTAAACTTCTCCTTAAATGTCAGGCATAGAAACATCTCCAAGTCATTACTTCTAAACTTATTCTTAATTTTTTTTTTTCTTCAGCTGTTGAGCCTTGAAGTTAAGCTGGAGTGCTTTTCCAGGCCTTGTTATCTTACAATGTATACAGCAGTCCTGGTTTCAGCTGGGATAGTTAATTTCTTGTCAGTAGCTGTTACAGTGCTGTGTGTTGGATTCAGTATGAGAATCATGTTGATAATTTGCTGATGCTTTAGTTGCTCCCAAGTCATGTTTATCGTAAATAATCCTAGGACTTTTTTGTGTCTTATGCTCTGCCAGTGAGGGTGTACAAAAAAGAAAAAAACAAACTGTGAGGGAGCATAGCTGCGACAGGTGACCTGAACTGGACCAAGGGATATTCCACGCCATGGAGCATCCTGCCCAGTATATAAACTGGAAGTTATCCTGACCAGGGCTGGTCTGTGTTCAGGGACAGGGTCTGGCACTGGGCAGCAGGTGGTAAGCAATCATATTTTGCATCATTTGTTTGGTTTTTTTCTTTTTGTTATCATTATTTTTATTTACTCTTATTATTATATTTGACTTCGTTATCACAACCTAGAGGTTTTACTTTTGACTCCCCTCCCCATTCCACTGGGGTGGGATGGGATGCTGCGTGAGCAGCTGCATGTTTCTTCATTGACAGCTAGGCTTAAACCATGACAATAGCCTACATAATTTTGACAGAAGACTTGCTATAGACCCGACAAAATGCTAATTTTTACAGTAAGGTTTACATTAATTAGCAATCTATTACTGCTTAATCTCTATTCTTTGACAAATTACTGTTCTTTCCGCATAATATTTGTATTTCATGAGAAGAATACTTAAGGTAGAAGTCACAGACAAAAATTGTTAGTAAAATTAATTAGTAACCCAATAAGCAGAGAGCAATTTTCTAAAAGGCACTTCATTAAAAAAAAGGCATTCAATGAAGTACTTTCTTTCTTGGTGGTTTTATCAGGAAACTACTTTACACATGTCTTATCTGCAGAGGGATAAGCAAACAGCTGCACGTGCTAGTTGGGAGTAAATCTAGAATTGTCCTGCTTTGGTCCATAACTTGAGGAAGTTTAGTATAGAGGGTTATTCCTTTTTTTTGCTTATCTATGCTTAAAAAAAGAAGGAAAGCATATGAATGCTGTATTTTATAAAGTAATTATAAGCAAGATACTGGCTGGTTCAGGACAAATACTCCTTGATGTCTGACCATTTGTCACTGTTGCAATTTAAGTTGAAACAACAGTGCAACAGTTATTCCTCAGTGTTGTATTACTCTGCTTGCAGACAGGAATGTCCTCAAAAATCCCAGCAAACAGGGTACGGTTTTTCATGGTATTTGCATATTTGCCTAAAATCTTCCGTGAATGTAAGTGATGAATGTATCTTCCAAGTGGTTGGCTAAAATTCTATATTCAGACCTAAGAAAGTCTGTTGATAATTAAATATGTGGGGGAAAAAAGCATAAGAAAATAAGAAAAATTGGCCTATGTTTTTTTATATTGTCTAAGACCAGAAAAACTAAAAGGGATCAAATGATAAAATGTGTTAATATTTTAATGCACAAATACTTGGCAGGTTATTTGGATGTGATTATAGTACAGATATAAATGCATAGCAAGATTATCTTGAAGAATAAATACAGGCCAATCTGAAAGACTCATAGAAAGCAGGCCAGCCCTGCTACTTTTGTGTGTCAGTGCTTGTGAAAATGAATCAAGGTTTCATGTAACTGTTAAACTTTTAAAACATTCCTTCTATTGAAATTAGATCATATCATCATCATCCACTAGAGAGCAGCATTTTCTTTTCAGAAAAGAGGTATTTGGGTAGCTTCCTTATTTTTTTCTATTAAAAAAGGATTTTTGCAATATCAGGGCTGAAATATAACTGTGAGAAGGAAAGTGACTTGTTAAAATTATATACATGATGAAGGAGATTAAGGGAATTCATTTTCTTAAGAAGGATAAAACAGAGTCCACATACACTTCTTCATCAATTAGTAAAATTGTCACTTGAATATCTTTTGTCTTATCTGTCTTAAAAAACAAACAAACAAAAAGTACTACTTAAGTAGAAGGCTATAGCCATTCCTAAAAGATTGGAGTGACTTGCTTCTGGGAAGTAGAAGAATAGGGAATCTGTACTGTGAGTGGGGACATGTCTTTTGCAGCAGCATTTTCCATGCAGCAGTGATTGTTCCAATCTGTGTTCACTCTCTCCAGCCGGTGCTGAAATGCAGCTCTGAGAGCTGCTCTGAAGCGTGAAGTTCTGGCAGCTCGCTGGGGAGTATCTCACATCCTTCAGCTGCTGCAGAACTCCACAGCAAGGCTGTATTAAAAACACTTCTAGGTGACGCTGATCGATGCGAGAGACCAATGGTAGGGATTGAAATAATATGAAACAGGCCGTCTCCTCTGTGTAAAGACAGCTGAAAAGAACAAGATTTATGAAAGACGACTTCCACTTGAATGTCTGAAAGCTCCAAGGGTGCCTGTAGTTTTGTTAGTTCCTCTTGTATGTGTGACTCCATTCACAGCAGTGAGGACTTGGCACTGGCTGGGCCATGAGCTGCTCTGACACTGCATTGTCTTAACCACCACATTACTTCTACTTCTGTGTGAAGTCACGGTGTGCATCCGATGGTGAAAGGTGTTTCTTCATCTAAAGAGTCTGTCCTGTGAGTCCAGGCCCTCGAGCAGGAATAATTGCATGTTTCTTTTGGAAGTAATGACAGTAGATAGGACTATGGTGGTTTCTGCAGCTGTTGAGGATAGAGGGAAGAAAGCTGAAAAGAAGGAATGCAAAAATAAGCAAGGGGTTATGGAAGCAGAATAGCGTGGAAGTTCAGATCTGCTTGGGGAGGTAACAGAAAGGTGACAGCAAGGTAGAATGACACACAGATACTTGTAATCTCTGTAAGGAGTGCTAGTGAAGTTATAATAGCTGGAAAAAGGATGACTATTCCTGAGAAGTAAGAGTTCATCATTTGTTGTGGGGATTGCTGTTACTGACAGTGACAAATGATAGTTAAATTATCTTTTATTTTGTAGATGACTATTAGTAATGAGCAATAACTCTGAATTATTTCCTTCAGTTATTCTGTTTGGTTATAATGCTCTTTCAACCAACTGTGCATAATTACAACTGCTGAACTACAGAGATATGCTACTGTTAAGTGTAAAAACTGCTATTCCTGGTGGCTTGTGGTACAGCTCACGTGGAAGATCATATCTATAATTGGCAAGCGAATAGGAGTGTTTCAGAGTTGATACCTGCAGGTAGATCAGAAATGTTCGTAGAAAATCCTTATCTGAGGTGTTTTTAATATCTAAGTCCTGCTACTGGAACAAAATACAGGAATTACATCAATTACATTCCTTGTGCTGTGTCTCTTATTAGAAGACAGGTGACAACATCTCTGAGGAGCAGATGGGTAATTCACTAAAGTCTGTAAGGAAAGCCATTCTATGTAGATTTTTCTGTTGTTGCTGTTAAAAATTAGGGCTGTTTGCCATGAATGTCTACCATCACAATGCTATGGTCATGTTGGTTTCAGAACCAGGTAGTGCTTAGGAGTTTTAGTTCGGGGGTAAAAGAGGACGTGCCGGTGCCTCTGTGACTGTCACTTCCAGGGTCCACAGAAAGCTGGGGTACCCCCCAGGATTTCATACTAAGGTGTTTCTCCTCCATGGTAGCAATGTTTTGTCAGTTGGAGACAGTATTGGCCAGAAAGCAAGCTGTTCTGAACGCAGCAGGTGCCTGGATTATTAACCACAGACATACTATTCTCCTTCTTGTGAAAATGTAGGTTGTTTGGTTAATCTTTTGATACATATGGCAATTTTCTCAGCGTGCATCCCTTTTCAATGTTAAATTGTGTGGATTTTTAAAAGCAAAATAAAAATTAATTGCCAAGAAATGCAAAAGCAATAGTGAAATTGTGGTGGTAAACTTCAGGAGTCCCAGAAAATGCCAGAGTTAGTTGTGAGACTTTGAAATAATTTTTCTTGATTTATTATTCAGGGATTTGTTTGTTTCTGGGAATTGGTTAGTATGGTGTGATTCATCCTGATCCGTCATAGGCAGGGCATTCTTTGGCTCAAGTTGATTGACAGCATCTCTAAGGTAAACTGCTGATTGTGTTTGGAGTGATGAGGATGGCTTTGGCCATGTCATGGTGTAGGCTTGAAGCACTAGCAGTGAGTGTGTGACTCATTTCTGAAGGGCACGGTGGGTAGGGGATCCCTTTTGCGGGAAGGAAGGACCCACCTCACTGCTTACTCTACCCTGATCCCTGCACTTTTCCACTGCAATGGTGCCTAAAACGTTTGATGTATGTGTAGGTACCTTGACAAGCCCACACAGTAACTGATTCCCTTTCCCATAGGCCATTCTTCCAGATTTTCTGCTCATGCAGCTATTTTCCAGTTACATCAGAGACTTTCTTTAAACTTTTATTTTTCAGAAGATATATAGTTCTTCTGACTTGTGCCACTGCAGTGCATTTTCTAGTTCCCTTTGCATTTATTTCTGTCTCCTTGTCCTTGTTTCTCCCACAGATTCCTCCCTTCTGGACCCGTAGTGACTGTCACTGCTGGTGACACTGCTTCCCTGCAGCAGTGTTATGTCAACCATACTGTGCCACTGGCTGGATCCAACTCAGCCATGCAAGGTTACCGTGAACATTTGCCTGGAGGATAATTAAACCACTCAAGGAAAAAACATCTCCTCAGCACATCTGGATGTGGAAATTTACTGCCATCAAAATTACAACTACGGTCAAATAACTTCGGAAAAAACCCTGACCTTATTATATAAGGGAATATATTTGTACTCTACTGAAATGAAAGGCATCCCTGCTTCATGTGGCTCCTTGTCAGCACTAAAAGCTGTATTCAGCCCTCTAGATCTCTACTTACTTTGTCTTTTGCTTCTGCCTTCTTCAGCCTTCCTACTTACCTGACAGCAATGCCGTTTTCTTTCCTTTTGTTTGTATGTATTCTGTTGAAAATAAGTGTGAGAAAGGATGAGCAGCATAGCATCTTGGGAAGTAGCTGGCACATGTAGACTCAGTTAACTGTTGCTGCCACAGAGTTCTAACACCTGGGGAAATCTTTAGATTCTCTTTGGATTCAGTCTGTTAAAGACTATTAAATTATGATAGTCTCGCTGAGCAACATGGTTGTGAGGAGATGATGGAATCATCAAGATGAGTGAAGGGACTGTGCTTGTACAAACTTGCATGCTATATGGAGTACTTAGTAAATAGCCTTGCAAGGTTGTGTGGATTAAAGAATGTGATTAGCATCTGCTGTGTATAGTTCTTTTTATTATTTCATCTTCCAGGAAAGTCAAAAAGGCTCGTAGTTGGTTCTCTAGAAGTCAGCTGCAAGACAGACACTGATTTCAGCTGGAAGAGGAGAGGGCAAAGCAGTGAAGCTCTTGGCTGCCATTAATATTCTTGGAAGGGGAAGGTGGCAGCTCTGAAGATGAGTTAAGGGAAAATAATTCTAACAGTACAAATAGCCGACAGTAAAAGGGATAATATTTGGCTTGCCTTGCTGATGAATTGTATTTATCCTTCATGGAATATCCCTAGCAGGCTTGGAGACTTTATTTTGGTTATTCTTTTGAACCGTATTTTTATTAGCAAACTGGGGCTTACTCCAAGTCCCCTGGAAACCAATTAGAGAACTCAGCAGAACTGGATGAGCTTTGATATATGCATGATATTAAATATTTCTATCCATCAAACTCCCATCAGTTAATGTATCTTTAAAAGTTTCAAACAGTTGAACAACACTTCCCTAAACTTCTTTGCTGCAGACTTGACTCAAAAAGAATCACTTTAACCTAAATCATTTTTAAGGCTTCCATGCTGCTCAGGACTTTGTCTCAGATGTTTCTGCTTATCTGGGGCCATGCTCTATATGTTTTTTTCCATTTAGTATTGAGGTGGGGATTTTCTATTTGATTTGGGAGTTGTTTGTTGTTCAATTCTGACAAATCTTGATATTTATAATAATTTAAGTTCTAAATTGCTTCTGTGGCATTTTTCTTTAAAAAATACTAGTTAACTTGAACTGTTGAATGTTTAATTTTTACATTTGTATTATGAGGGGAAAAAATACAGATGTGTTGAAGATGTGTAGCTCAGATTAAACTGGACGACCAAACCTTGTGGAAGCTGGTAATACACCTGCCACTGTGCCAAGCTGAAACATTATTTCATTCTGGTACTCTCTGATGGCTTTCCCATCTCTTCCAAGGCATGTAGGCTGGAGCAGAGACTGTATTACTCTTGTCTTCTAAATTAAAATGTAATTTAGGAGTTACTTAATTTCACACTAGTTACTGTTTTCAGAACTGATTTTAGTTAAGTCCAGTGTTTTCATGTTTTTAAATACTCCTCAGTCTAAAGTTGCATCTTGGCCCATAGTCTACTTTGCCTGAGCAAATTGACTATAGCAAGTTGTACAAGGGTTACACTTTGACTTTATTCTCACTGTAATCCCAGTTTTGTGTTTGCCACCCACAAAAATCATTTCCCTCTCCTGCCCAAGGAATATCCTGCCATTTTAAAAGTAAAATTTTCTTCTTAAATCAGAAGCATATTGAATTTATGCAGTGTTTATGTAAACAGAAATCAATGAATCAGTGGCAAGTGTCAGTTCAAGTCTTAGCTATGGGTATGACACACAGGATCTGCTGAAAGTCCAGAATACTTTTCCACATCCTGACCATCTACATTTGTTTGTTTTTTGCGGGCACTTGTAAAACTGTACACAATTAATGAAAGTACACTAGAAATGCTTCTCCTATATCATAAACCAGATGAATTCAGAATGCTAGAGCCTTCATTATGAAGCAATAATAATCCCCTCCAGATCCCCACAATGCTGTTTATCTGTTTTCATGCATGACAAGCTTTTGCAATCCAGCCAAATCCTTGTTTTGGTCTGTTCTCACATGTGGATCTGATGGTTCTGTTTTTTTCAGGAATTGGGCTTCCACCACTGTCTTCCCCTTAGGTTAAGCATTGCAAAACAGATGAGCTCTTCAGGCATGTGTAGAAAGATAGGTGTTGCACAGGATCTATAGAAACAGAGAGAACCACAGTTGCATGCATGCCTGTCTCCATTTCCTCGGGGAGCTTTCTGGGCTTGGACTAGGGGTGCTTGGACTACCCTGGAATTTTCAAGGAATACTGGCGTCAGTTCAGCATCAGGAGCCATTTTCTTCAAGTTCATTTGTGCCACAATCAAAGCACTGCCCCTGGAGACCCTGGAAAACGTACCTTGTCATTGAGATGGATTCAACTCTTAAACCCTTGCATGTCAGTGAAGAGGGGAGCTACTTGCTATTAAAAGTACATATGTAATTCCTAGCAGAGCTGAGAAATGGAACACAAAGAAATACCTTTCCCTCTTCAAGAGGGAAAGGTATTTCTTTTTCCCTCTTCTTTATATTCAAATCCATTTTGAAAATACTCACTGCTGACAGAAAACCAGTGAAGATGGTGAAAATGTGCTGAGGCATTCTCTGGAATCCTTACATTTGACTACCTTCTTCAACTGCAGTTTGGGTGTTCTTCTTATAAGTTCCCAGTTTGTGCTTGTTTACAGAAGTTGCTTGTGGATGTTTAGGGCACCCATTTGCTTTTAACTCCCCGTTAGTGCTAAAAGAAGTAAAAGCAAATGATTGGTATAAATAATCTCTCTTGGCTTGACTTGAAAACTGACCTAGAAACTGAACCAATAACAAACTGCAAGCAACAGCTTTTAAAAGGGCTGTTCAACATCTGCTTGCTTATAGAAGTTAACCACATCACAAGCTAACCGGGTCTCCCAAAGAAAAATAAATCATCCCCCTGGTCTGTTCTAAGCAGATGGGTACTTGGGATTTGCTTTCAAAGTGTCTTCCCTATAAAAGCTGAAATTCTTATGTCCCTGCAGGAGCACCACCACTGCCTCTGTAGTATTTCTGGTTTTCTTTTGCTGCCTGTTTTTGGAAGCAGTTGTCTAAGAAACAGAAGTGATTGTATTCACAGCTCCAGGAGGAGACTTTACCTCCCCTTTTCTTCTCCCCCTCCCCACCCTAAACAAACAAACACCATTCCTGCCTGCTACGCTGCCCTTGAGGAAGGCCTCTTCTTTCTCTTTTAACAAGTTGATTAAGTAAAACAAGTTTTTTATTTGCTTTTTTCAACAGCTCAGGGGAAATCTAAAACCTTCAGCAAACAGGATGTTTTCTTTCTGTTGAAGCTGACTGAAATAACTGTCTCATCTTCTTCATTTTAATTTGCCCAGAGTGGGAAAAGACCACAGTAATTTCTATCTGAAAACTGCCTATTGTAGTACAAGATGAAGTGACTGATAGGTTTTATGGCTATAGAAAAAAAAAGGCAAAAACCAAGACAATATAATCCCCTGGTCTGCTTTCCCTCATATGCTGTGTCACAGGAGTTCAGTGAAGAAAGAGCTGAACCATTTCTTGGAGTTCACAGTTAGATATTTTTGGGAAGATAAATGATCCTCATGCTTCTGTGAGTGTCCAACTTCAGCGGGAGCTCTGAGGACCTCAGAATTCGTGGGCATAGCCCATTCGTGGAGGCAATATTGCCAGGTGATATATTTCCTCTGGGCAGTGCCCAGATTGCTCACATTATGGTTTGGGGTTTTTTTAATGGGTAAATGAGATCCTTTGCTGTGCTGGTCCATTAGACCAGCACCTTCCTATCCTGCAAATGCTAATTCATTGTCTATCAGTTACATTAATCTGAAAAAATAAGCTTCTATTGAGAACCACTTAGCTGCTAGTGTTTCCTATTACACCTGTGACAAAGTCTCTCTGGTGTTTACTTTACTTTGTATCTAGAGAGCTCTAATCTTAACGTGGTGATTGCTTGTATTTTTCATATACCTGTCTTGGAGAGTGCATAACCTTCCTTGCATCAACTTACTGTCAATCTCTCAATATTTTTCTCTAAACCTGTAGTTGGTTGAATCATATGATTACATGAGAAGCTTAGCTTTCATTACAAAACCATTTCTAGCATACATGACTGCCAAGGAAGCCTGAAGACCTGTATCCTAAGGGCTCCAAAATCAAAAAGCAAATTAAATGTCTCCACTGTATTTAAAAATAACAGAAAAATCTTCTAATCCTAAAGAAAACCCTCTACTTTCAGGCATTAGAATTTCTGATTGGTTCAAATGGATGATGTTGAGGAGGGGATTTGCCAGCTAACCTCCAGCAGCAGAGCTGCTGCTGTGACTCAGAGAGCAGTAAGCAGGGAGGTGCAGAGAGGAGGGAGTGTTTGAGGAGTGACAGCTATTTTTGCACAGAACACTACTGTCCTATGAGAAATGCCATTTAAATGAGTATAAGAAGACTGCTTTAAAGCCTAGATGTCTCTAAAGGGTGTCTTAGCAGAAAATACCAAACTCAAATAATACAATAGTGTCAGTCGGTGTGTGGATGCCTGATGTAGAATATAGATCTCATCACCTAATGGCTTTTGGAAGCACAGATTTTGCAAGATAGAAGAACAGTCACTGGGTGCAGTCCCTGTCATTGCAGGTGTAATGTTTTATACTATCTTACTGAAATCCATATAGAAAACAGGAAGGCTTTTCTTTTTCTATTTCTTCGCTTTCTTTTTCTCTTTGCTCTCCCCTTTCCCTTTTTTTCTTGATGTTCATGATGTTCAGTCTTCTTGGTTTCAGCCTAAAATTCTGTGATCTGTAAGTGGGAACTATATGATGGATTATGTGAATTTGAATCTCTTCAGTTTCTAGTGTGAATGTATGACACTGCTGTATTTCAGGAAATATGCTGTGTTTGCATGCACAAACATGATGATTATTGCATAATGCAAAAGACGCATTGACAATTACAAGAACAAAATCATCTTGTACAAAGGTTGAACCCTGCTCTTGATTCTGATCTGAATATTTTCAAAGGCTTCCGTGTTTGCTTTTTTTTTTTTTTTTTAATATGCAGTAGTTAATATTGTGGAATTTTTTTGGATTTCACATACTACACAGAGTTATACAGACTTATAACAAAAAGCCTTCCGCTGCAGGACTGGGGCTTGCTGAAACCTGATACTTGTGCTGAGAGTGATCC
Organism: Atrichornis clamosus; assembly: GCA_013400975.1. Taxonomy (NCBI): domain Eukaryota; kingdom Metazoa; phylum Chordata; class Aves; order Passeriformes; family Menuridae; genus Atrichornis; species Atrichornis clamosus. Next base: position 43,061 of record WBMZ01004972.1, read on the forward strand.
TGTTGTCCCAAAAGAAAGTTCTGCAAGACAAGAACTCAAGTACTTCTCTGTCCCCATCTCAAATCTACAGAGGGATGTTTCTCAGAGGCAGATATACCAAGCAGATACCAACTTGATTTTTTAAATTCCAGTCTCTGCTTTTGAAAATCAACCCCAAGGTCTGGTACCTTCTTAGGCCTTGTATGTTTTATCTATATATGAAAGACTTTATTTCTGCATGGTAACCTTTCTGAAAAGAAGGTATGAAATGCAATAAAAAAATAAACTCCAATTTCTGCCTTCATGTCTCCATCTTGTCTCCCAGATCTTTCTCAGACTTCATAGGCATAGGTATTGCGAGCCTAATAGGCTTTCTCAGCAAGTCACTTGTTTTTTCCTAATGCCCTAAGTATACATCCTCAGTAACCTAGTTTCCAAATCTAAAAACTCTTTGCTGTTAATTTGTCAAGGAGTGGTTTAAATCCCATTTTACACAAGCACCCATGACATCCTGTGTCAGAGCTCCATATTTAATGACATTTTTTTAATCCTTCCTTGTATTTGGTTTAAACAAACGAACAAAAACTGCTTTCGGTTTGGTATTCTGATGAACACCTGATGGATTTTTGTATAGTCTGTCCAAGTTGTAGATTTGAAATCATTTCAAGGATCTGTGTTTGATTAACTCAGATTTTAGTTCTGAAAATTTATTGCACAGATATATTAATTTTCTGAAAACTTGGCAGGGGAAGCAAAAGGTTTTGCCTATTTTATGTTTATTTCTGTTGTGGGGTGAGGAGAAAGGAATTAATTGAAAATTGTTTTTGCTTCCTAGTTTAGCAGTAGAATTGTACATTCTAGGATACTGGAGTGACCTGAATTTGGGTCACTTTAAAATTTTTGGCATAATAAATTTGCATCCATTTAATAACTTGAGTCTTTAAACTGTGCCTAAGTCTTATGAAAACTTTCCCTGTACTTGCTGGATAAGGTCTATACTGAGTTAAGTAATTGAGGTAACAGCAAGGTCCCGCTCCATACAGGCAAGTGCCTGACAGCTGGACCCGTGGAAGAGACATCTGTGCAGTGAGAAATCTATCTGAATTTTTCTGAGAGCAAAGACTTGCCATTTGCAAGAGAAATGGAGTGTAGGAGACTCAGATATGACAAAAAGATAGAAACTGCATTGCCAGAAAGAAAGAAACCTGGTACCAGAGGGATTTACGCTACCTGGCACTATGTGAGAATGGACAGGGAATGTGGGTCTGCAGGCAAAAGGTGGGACAGGCAACATACAATGAGAAAATGAATATTTTATTTGGAAGAGGAGGCAGAGGACTAAGACACACTTCTGGGAAAGGTAGGAGTAGTATCCAGAGCAAATGCTTGCCAAGGCACACTTCCCTCTAGATTTTGAAATGGGACTCAAGATAGCCAAGTTATGCCCTGCCTGAACGATGCCATTCCTGTGTTACTGCAACCCCTGGTGAAAGGTGCACATCTGAGCAGGTAGAGGACAGAAGCCAAGATTGTCTTTATTATTTCAAGTAGCAGACAACTGCTACATTGACCTAAAGTATGGCTTTTAACATAAGGCTTCATAGTGAAATCTGGTGGTTTGTTTCCTTTCCTGTACAGGAACCTGTTTAAGCACCTACACAATAAAATAACGTTGTTATTATAAAAGGACATCTGAGAGTAGAAAGTCTTAAAAAATAGGACATTTCTGAATAATTTGTGCAATCTTTGTTCAGTGTTCTTGTGCATGTGCTTCCCAAAAGCTTTCTGTTGCACGGTGACGTGCCCTGCGCCCTGTGGCAGGCACGGAGGGGCCTGCCTTGGCCCTGGCTGAGGGAGGTCTGCTCCAGCTGTGCAGTGGGCAACACCAGGCAGCCTTCACTTCTCAGTGGTGCTGTGAAGCCAACAATTAATGCATACTGGTGTTAATTAGTACTTGGGGCATGTACAGTTACTTTACTGGCTAAACTTTGCCCAGCTTATTGGAGAGAAATAGGCAGATTTTCTGATCAATTCAAATAGACTAGAAAGAACACAGTTTGCAGGAATTTGCAACGTTAGTCATTAGACAACAAAGCTAATCTCTGTGTGTTTTGTATAGCAAAGAAGGTTGTTGAGAAACCCATGGATGTAAAATTAATCTACAATTAATCTACAACAGCATTAAATAACAATGAATGGACCAAACATGAGAAAACTCATCTCAAAATCACCCCACTGTTTCAAGTATTGTTGTAAATGACTTATAATGTTGAGAAAAATCCCTGAGTCCTCTTATTGCCTACCTTGACTGGTAGTAGAATGCATAGCACAGTTGTGCATGTAACCCAAGGCTGTTTTCACGTATGAGAGAAATCATCATCTGTTGAACTACATAAAGTGACTTGAAACTCAGCTCAGCACCTGAATTCTCCCAATGGGTGTAAGAGAGAATTTTAGGGAACAAAAGCTTCTTCTTGTCTCTCACTGAGTCCAGCTCTCTGGACACTAAACAAAACATATGGTTGATATGTCAGATTATTTTGGTTCCTTCTTGATCTAATGGGGTTAACACCACTACCAGTAAAGCTCTTTCAGTGTAATTGAAACGTATAAAATCTGAATTTAAGATGAAAACTGCTTGTGGTCATTCTGCAGTCTGTTCCTCTTGCTGTTTGCAAATTAAGATATTTGGTGCAAGTGATGTTGGCAGTCTGTTTGACTTCAGACAGAAAAGTTGTTAATTCACCTTTTTCTTGGCTAAACAGTTGCATCCTCCTGCTAATGCTGAGTACGGACACATCTGTACTCTATTTGTAAATTACCTAGTCTCTGCTTATTCATGAAACGCTGATGAAATTTACAGGGAAGGTGAGCCAACAGATATTACTAATGTTTAGATCTCTTGTTTGAAAACTTTCATTTCTGGAAATTCTCATGGACAAAGCCTCAAGCGGTCTGTTATTATTTTGATGTTCTATGAGCTTTTCCCGGCTTAGGACGAAATAAATCTCGACATCTGAAGCTGCCGCTCCTTGCAGACTCCGGCCCCGCCGCTGCAAGGCCGGCACTCTCAACAGGCGGCCGCTCCCGCCCTCCGGGAGAGGGCAGCGGCACGGCCCGCCCGGCCCGGCCCCGCCACGGCAGCGCCGCCTTTGTCTCGCCGCCGAGACACCCGGCCTCGGCACCCTGTCCTGCCCCGCCGAAGCCGGGGAGGGAGGGGCGGGAGAACCTCCCGCAGGCCGCGCCGCGGCTCCTTCCCCCCGCCCGCCCCGCTCCGCGCCGCACGGGGGCCGGCG
>WBMZ01004973.1:0-13022 GCA_013400975.1 Atrichornis clamosus
ATCTGTCTTTTAAACTTAGACAGGAGGGGAAGAAGGAGGGGGAGGAGGTGCTCCTGCACTGGAGCACAGATTTCCCTGCAGGCCAAGGTGCACATCACGGTGAGCTGTGCCCGTGCAGGCCATGAAGCAGCCATCCACTCTGCAGCCTGTGGAGGACCCCATTTCCATGTGGATGCTCCCTGAAGGAACCTGTGAACCTATGAAGAAAAAGTCTGTGCTGGAGCTGGCCTCTGAGAGGACCTGTGACCGCATGAAGAGGATCCCTGATGAAGCAGGTTTTCTGTCAGGACCTGTGATCCCATCTGGGGACCCATAGTGGAGCAGTCTGTTGCTGAAGGACTGCACTGTGGAAGAGGCCCACACTGGAGCAGTTAATGAAGAACTGCAGCCCATGGGAAGGACCCATGTTGTATAATTTTGTGCAAGACTATCTCCCATGGGAGGGACCCCATGCTGGGGGAAGAGTATGAGGAGGAAGGAGTGGCCGAGACAAAGCACTATTAACTGACTTGAACCCCTATTCCTCATACCCCTGCACTGCTCAAGAGGAGGAGACAGAGAAGTAAAGTTGAGTCTGGGAAGAAAGGACCTGTGGGGGGAACAATGTTTTAAGATTTGGCTTTATTTCTTGTTATCCTACTTTTGATTTGCAATAAGTTAAAGTAATTTCCCCACATTGAGTCTATTTTGCCCATGATGGTTATTACTAAGTCATATTCCTCTCCTTGTCTTGACCCATGAGCCTTTTGTCACACTTGCTGTTGAAGCAGAGAAGTGCTAGTGTGGATTGGTGGGCACCTGGCAGACTAGCCAAGGTCAACCCATCGTAATATCATGCTATTTTAATAATGTAACTTTGGATTCATCTTAATCCTGTGTGGAAATTAACTTCTTCCATATTTTAAAGCAAATTTGGCAGTCCTTCTTTGTCTGCATTTATTTTTGACTTTAGATTAAGAATGCTGTTAGTGGGTCCAATGTGTGTTTTTGATATTTTTTTTTAAAGTAATGTGAATGCCAACATGCCTCTATGTTGTGGATTTCTACAGCATTCAGAACACTTATGTTACACAACAGAATTACACTGTTACAATTAATTCCCGAGAGTTCCCAGAAGCCCTTTCTCATCCTTGCACAAAGAATGATTTTTCTCAGTCCAGAAAAGAGTCTATTCAGTTGTACACTGATGAGACAGTAGTGCTCTGCCACAGAACAGGGCCTTGAAGAAAATCTGGAGAGCAGTCCGACCCTTAATTATCTCGGTCTCCTCTGGAAGCCTATTCTCTTGCAAGAGAAAAGACCCTTGACCACAACCTTGTGATCTCACTATCTTATCGTAAGATTAGCTGCATTTCCCCAAGTGGTTGGTACAGCTGTGTTTGTAGGCTGTTGCTGTGGATGAAGGATACCACCTTTTCTTCTAGCACAGGCCCTTATGTGAGTTCCCATGAGACCTGACCTGATGACTTTTCAGACCTAGCATTTTAAATTCTCTTTCACTCTTCTAAATAGATATTTGAAAATATGATCAATCCAATGCCATTCTCTCTGATGCACTCTTGTTAAACACTCCCAAGACACTGCAGCAGGGGTACATATCCTTAGAGCCCAGGAATGGAGCAGAGTGCAGGCAGTGCCTATATCTTGGGTCCTACTGGGACTTCAGAATGCAAAATTCCTACAAGCTGTGGTTTAAGGATGAACTTTCTTGCCTCTGTTCTGATGGCAACAGACATCTTTCTAGAGAGAGTAGAAAACTGTCTCTACAGTTTCCCTTTCCAGAGCTACACAATAAGCACAACCAGATTTCATGTTGAATTTGAGAATATTACTGATTTTAATTAGCACTACAAGAAATACACAGACCTATTCAAAATCAAACTGTATGTATTTCCCTACATCATTCTCTCCATCATCTAACATACCAGTTCTTCTTTCACTTCAAGACAAAGTCTTCTGGGAGGGCTGCAAATCTGTTTCCTTTTCGAGCTTCTATACTTACTGCCCATCCCTGTTATTTCTATGTTTGTGCTCATATGAATTGTGTTCAAAGCTTTTGGTATTTTAATTTTTTTTCTTTTTCTTCCTCCCTCCCTTTCCTGGTTCTCTACAAGACAGAGAATTCTTTCCTGCTTAGACAGCAACTTTGCTAATACATTAAGCCAGTTCCACCAGAGTTGGAAAACTTTGTGGCCAACGTTAGTTCCCAGATTGAGGGACATGAGATGGTAGATTACATAAATCTTATGTTACTCAGTGAATCAGCAGACACATTCTGTCTTGAGACAGAACTATAAATAAAAGTAAATAAAAGGATGTTTCGAGCCATCAGGCCTGGGTAGGGAAATGTACCACCAAGACCACATAATAATTATAAAAGGTCACTTTAGTTCTCTTGTAACTTTCTAACATGATAAGTTTTAATCAGAACATTTGTGTGAATCAAAGAGTATGAATTTGGTTGAAACTTTCATCAAATTTATGGAATAATTCTTAAATGCCAAGTAGTCACTTCATTTAGAAGAATAGGGATTGGTCAGTTTTTTCCTTGTTTTAACCACTTCTTGGAATAGTTGCAGAAACTAAAAATCTATCAAGCCTATTCCAGTCTTACATCTTGTGAATTAAGTACAGTTTTCCAAGTTATACCAATAGTCATAAATATTTGCATATTGTCATAATATTGCCAAATATTTGTATATATATGTGCAATATATATATTGTCAATTGTCACACTATGTTTGTGACACACAGTCAATTCATGTACAGCTATGTGTATAGTCTCAGTCACTTACAGGAGGACAGAACTAGCTACCAGCCAGATACCCATTAGCAGTACAAATGTATTTCTAAATCCATGAAATTGCAAGGAATATTTAATTGCATAAACAGTGTGGCAGAATTTCAAATAGGTAGTCAAGCACAAAGGGCCATTCTTATGCACAGAAAGTTTGACTCAGGACATTCTGTATTTTGCCATATGCAGTCCTGTAACTTTGCATAGAAACTACTCTGATTATATTTATGGAATCAGGAGTGATCATCAATTTTACTGAAATAAAGATTACTAATAAAATCATCCAGATATAGAAACCAGACTGCAGAGGATGTGCACATGTATTAATGAAATAACTTGAACACTCTAACAGTACATAGCAAATGACTGACCATGATAAAATTTTCATTTGCCAAACCTTCCATCAAAAATTATAATGAAAAATTAAGCTTCAATCAGAGCTTCAAAAGCTGTAAAATTAAAAAAACCCTTTGTCACTCAGTGATCTCTGCTGTACACAAAATCTTTTTGGGAGTAACTCATCACATGTTCTTTCTTTCAGATGTAATGCTGTTCCAATTTCTATTATATTCTCTTCCCCAACACCTTACCAAAAAATGAAAACTAACAAAAAGTAGGGCAACGCAGAACAGCTCTAGAAAAGGATAAACTTTGTAGCACATCCAATGTTTTGGATTAAAATTTAAGAAACATGGATTCCAGTAGTGTACTTTGTAGTACAATAGAGTACAGTAGTATACTGGCTTTCTATGGAGAAGTTATTCTCAGTTTGCACCTGTTTTGTGCACATAAATTGGGGATAGTCCATTTTGCAGTAAGGAATCTGAGAAACAGAAAAATTGTAGTACAAAATTATTACTTAAAAGGAAAAAGTGTTTCTTAGGGAAGCATTCAGTGATGCGAAGGTTACAATAAGAAGCATTCACTGAATGCTTCATTCACTGAATATCTTGGCTCTATGTGAAGTGACTGCAGTTAAAGCCACTTACTTTGTAGGTAAAGATGGCACATTCAAAAGCCCACACCACTAACAATTTCTAAATACTTATATTCATATAATTCCATACAATGGACAAAGATTAAAGTAGCTGCAGCAGCGTTATTAATTCTCTGATTTCTTTCTCCCTCAGTTAATCATTGAAAAACATTTTGTTGTCCCTTTTTGGTAGTTTATTCAATTTCACTCTATCTTTGTTAGCTCAGCATTTTTTCAAAGACCTAAAACACTGTTAGGAGTAGATATAAATCACACTTCTCTTTTTGACAGGAGGGGAAATGGCCAGAAAGAGGGCCTCGAACTTCAGAGAGGGTAAGAATCAGTGAAGTCTAATACCTAAGATTCAGCATTGCAGTTGAGACAGTAAACAAAACTTGATTGCATTTATATGGAAATGGCCATGCCATGCTGTTTCCTCAGTACAAGGCTTTTTCAACATTGCTTTGCCTTTGGTGGCCTACATTCTCAAATGCTTCAGGGAGAGCTGGAATAGTCAAAATGAAAGAGGAAAACTTTACCAAAATTGACCACAGAATAGAAGCTACCTGAAGAGGTGCTCACCACAATTAGCTTCTGGAATCTGAGAAGCTTGGTACTTTTTTGTTCAGTTTAGCTTCAATTACTTTGTGCCAGCAAATACAAAAATATATGAAGTATTGCTTTAAGTCACCTCTTTCTTCAGCTCAAATGTTGCTGACTGCCCTGGCACTAAATTCCAAAACTATTTTCTTTGTGCAAAAGTAAGAATTCTGTGACATTTTGTAACAGATTACTGTTAACAAGTGCTCACTGATTAGGAAATGAATTGATAAGATATGTAGATTGTGTTAAAACTAAGTGATTGTTATCCACATGTCATCTTTTTTCTTGGCTAGAAACAATAACATGAGCCTATCTGACATAGTTGTGATACTTTTTTTTCCTTAGTGGTGTTAAGACAAAGAGATCTTTGTCAGAGCTCATCCCATCAGTGTGCATCATATATGGATTTACTGTGTTTCAGCCAAGAATCAACTTGTGAAGATCCAGCCCCACTAAATTTAAGATCTTTACTATTAACCTAAACAGAGTTAGCATTTCATTTGCAGTTCCCTTACTTTCTCATTTACTTTTACAAAATAAAACCATAGAAAATTCAGGTTTAAGCCAAACCAGGCTAAACCAAAGAAAGCCACATCAAACATAATCTGTTCAGAACTGCTTAGGAAGCATGTAGTTCAACATGAAGCAAAGAATCAAATACAAAAACCAGTTCTTATATTCTGTGCTGTTATTTGATTTATGTCTAATGTCATGTTTGGCCACTTAGTGCTTATTCCTTAGACACATTTGAATAGCTAAGTCCCACTCTTAATTTAGGTCTTCATCTATTGCAAATAAAAGCCAAGCAACTAGAAAATACAAAGTAAACAGTCAATTAGGGCAAAATCAGAGTATTTTCTGGTCAATAATTACAGTTAATTCAACAGTGTTTTCTATTACTCAGTGGAGTTGAAGACTGTTCTTTCCACACTAAAAGGCATATGAATTTTGCTGAAGCTGATCAAGATATTCTTGTATTCAAGTGTTTTGGTTTTTTCAACTTTTATCACCACTGTAACAGGATTAATAGAGTATTTTTCCATATGTCATACTCTGATGTGTCAAAGTACTGCTACAGGTAGGTTATTTTGTGTCAGGATATGAATGGGAATACTTGAGATAGGGAAACATGCTCTGCTACTTCTGCCCTAGGAATGTAGAGCTCCTGCAGTGAACAAGAGCAAGGACAAGGAGGAAAAGAACTCAGGTGTTAAAATGGGGTTAAATCAGGCATGAATTGCTAGAGGACATTCAAAGTCTCATATCTTGAGGTATATTATGCCCTTGCTTTCTCTGCTTTCTTTTTTTTCCTTTTTTTTTTTTTTCCGTTTGGTGTTGTTTAGGTTTTTTGTATGTGCATGCACCTGGAGCAGCCATACAAGTCATGTCAAACAAACAGCAAAGCTACACTGTTTGCATTACCAGACCTCGGCATGGAATCAGGCTTCTCCTAGAACAGTCTCAGATCACATTTAAATGCTTATGGTTAAATGATCACTAAATTTATGTCAGTTGAGTTACCCAGAGCAAACATGACATATTTTGTCAGCTTTGCACTTTTATATTGGATGTATATCCTATTTAGGAGAAGAACAGAAACTAGTTCTCTGATTGCATCACAGAGATGCAGAAGGAAAATACTTGATGTGCTGCAAAGAAAAAAACCCACACAAACATCAAGAAATCCCACCTAATAGTATTAAATTATCAAACATAAAAAGTTTCAACATTGGGAATTTGTTTAATATGCTCCTACACCCTTTTGTTACAACAAAAATACTTCTAATATGAGCCAGAAAAATTAATTTGTCTTATAAGGCAGAGAGATGTGAAAATAACTGGAATCAAAGGGGCAACTTCTTCAGGGTTCTAAGGACATCAAAGTCCCGAAAGCAATGTACTCAAAGCTGTAATTTAGCAGCTACCATCTCAACTGAGTTCTACAGCTCAGTTTCAAAAACTCTGGTTCTGTGAATTGTTAAATTCACTTGTAAGCCAATGGTTCATAAATAATTGACTTAAAATAATGTTGATTTGGTTTATTAAGTACAAATGGAAAATATTTTTTTAAAGCACTGCTGGTTTACCACTTGGGTGAAACAGAAAATTTCTAAGCAAAAAATCAAAATTCAATATAAGGGTTAAAAAAAAGCACATCATGTACTATAGAGAGAAATGTCTGTGAAAACTATTTGGCAAAGTTTTACAGTTTTTAACATGGACTACCTTTTTTCCCAACAAAATAAGTCAGCAATAATGCCATTAAATTTTGCCCTGGCATTCTTCATATATTATACTGCACACAGAAGCAACTAAAAAGAATTCAGGTTCCATAATGACTGTCTCAGAACACCTCTGTGAGTTCATGTTCAGAATAGTAGTTTGTATAATAAATCAGCACTGTGTTTCACAGCCACCAGTCTGATAGCTCAGTCTTGTGCTTCCTCTGATAGCAAGAAGGAAAGATGGGTATGCTGATTGATGCAACTCCATATTTTGACTTCTAGTGGGGTTTTTATAAAGTAGAACTAGTTTCACAAATAGGTATCTTCTAAGTAATACATTTCAGAGACTAAACTAATGATATCTTATCTTTTTTGAGTCAAAGAGGAAGAAAATAAATGAATAAAAGAGGCAGAATTTCCTTGTATAGGTCCTAGAGCAGATACAAATGTAGCATTGCAGAGAAACAGAAACATTGAGACTGGTACCAATCAAGTATGAATGCAAATAAATGAGTGAATGCAGAGGGGAAAAAAACAGCAAGTGCTGGTAACACCTAGACCAGTGGGTGTGTTGATCCTGATTGGGACATCACTTGCTTCTGGTAGAGGAGCTGATGATCCACATCGCAACTCACATGAGTAGGCGCAGATCTGCACTGTGCTGTGCTGTGCTGCGCTGCACATCCAGCATGGGCCTCAGGCTGTGTTGTTCTGTGTGTGTCCCGTGGCCGCAGGGTCACCTCAGCAGCTGGCTGCAGCAGAGGAGCCTGTAGGCAGCTCCCACTCCACCTACACATTCTTGCCCATGTCCAACAGTGCAGCCAGAAGTTCTCACCTCAGCTTTCAGGTACAAAGTTAGTTTCTTGTAAGAACATTATTTAGTATCTTGAAGGACCAAAGAGGAGGAATTTATCTGCACAGATGATTTCTGCATAGTGTACGGTGACAAAGTCCATGCAGGGTCCATCTGATGTTGCATGTATGTGTGTTTCCAAACATCTAAAGGGACAAAAACTTTATTTCCTACCTAAATTCCTCTTTTTATTCTGTCTTATTTATTCTGTATTCTTAAAGCAGTTATTTTATTAAGGCATTTATTGTCAGGTCATCCTTATAGAGCTTCAGAAAATGCCCTGCACCGTCTCTCTCACCTCACTCAAACTCCAGACCCTGGTGCAAAACAGCAGGTTGTGACAGTCTCAGCACATAAACATGCAGTTTATCGAGATACCTAGTTAGGCAAACAAAGGACAGACTGTTTTCAGAGAGGGAGGCAAAAGGATAATTAATAAAATAATGATGTTGTCTAATAACTCTCAGAGGAAGGACATAAAGAAAAAACCAAAATATAACAATCACTGTGAACTTAGAAAGGTATGTCCAGGAGAACCAGGATGTAGTTACTGATCACGAATAATCCAGGACGTGTACTGAGGGCTTAGTAACCAATGCTGCTTGTTCTGGTATGTTATGGTTTAACCCCAGCTGGCAACTGAGCACCTAGCAGCCACTCAGTCTCTCCCCCTCCCCTTATCCCCACACCATGGTAGAGAGGACAATCAGAAAAAAGTAAACCCCATGAGTTAAGAACAGTTAAATAATTGAAAAAAATTTAAATATAAAATAATTAATAATAATAATGAGTAGGGAGATAACAAAAAGAGAGAGAAGAATAAAACCCAAGAAAAAGAAGTGATGCACAGTACCATTGCTCACCCTCCACTGACCAATGCCCAGCCCATGTCCCAGCAGTGATCAGCCCCTCCCAGCCCACTCCCCCAGTTTATATACTGGATGTGATGTTCTAATGTATACAATATCCCTTTGGCCAGTTCAGGCCAGCTGTCCTGGCCCTTCTCCCTCCTCATTCACAGGAACCTGAAAAGCTCTTGGCTCAGGGTAAGCACTACTGAGCATCAACTGAGCCATCAGTTTGTTATCAACATTAGTCTCATACTGAATCCAAAACACAGCACTGTACCAGATACTAGGAAGAAAATTAACTCTATCCCAGCCAAAACCACGACATGCTGCCAGAAGTAACCCTGCACAGCACTTGAATATACACACCTTGGAGCCTCTGAATATGTGAATATGAAATAAAGGTCTGAAAGAATGGGTGAAATATAAATGAGTGATCTAAGTGAGATGAACTTTAAAATAAAAATCATCATCCTTTTCTGTATGGTCTCACATAGAGTTTTCTTACATTACATGCCACATCAATTGGTCCTCCATTGAACCTTGCTAATTTAGACACAACAGGATATAACAAAAAAGGTGGTATATACCGGAGATAGGATAGGAGAACAAGGTCTAACTGTGTGATAAGTGAAGGAGAGTCAAAATTTTAAAAAACCCACCAGAACAGTTTCAAGTCATGGAATTTTACTTAATGTAGTTAATTGGTAATTAACAAAGTTAATTATTGATTCCAATATTGAGAAATAATGACAAATACTCAGTTAAAACATCTCAACTTCCCTCCAGACACCTTTTCTCACCCCACTTATGATCTCCAGTCTCCATGTCTCAAGTTACAGTCTGTCCCATTGGTAGGACAGTTGGGGAATCCTTAGAGGGATGGCCATGGAAAACACTTTTCAGTTGCATACACATTTTAGGGGTTATTAAAGACTAAAAGGAATCCCATCATTGACAATAAGCCTTGGGAAAGCTGAAGAATATGTTTTCTGTTATACAGGCCCTTACTGTCTCTAATTTGTTCAAAAACTAATAAAATAAACATATCACTTTATTAAGCAACAGAAGATATGCACTGGAATGCAGCAATAAGGATATTATTTAAAAGAAAATCTCCCCAAGTATTTCTTACATTATTATGCATCACAGAATCCTAGAATGGTTTGGGTTGGAAGGGACCTTAAAGATCATTCAGTTCCAACTTTTCTTCCACAGGCAGGGACACCTTCCACTAGACCAGGCTGCTCAGAGCCCTATCCAACCTGATCTTGAACACTTCCAGGGGTGGGAAGTCCCCAGGCTCTTTGGGCAACCTGTTCCAGTGCTCTCCACCCTTGCAGTAAAGAATTTCTTCCTAATCTCTAATCGAAACCTACCCTCCTTCACTTTAAGGCCATTCCCCCTTGTCCTATCAGTACATGCCCTTATGAAAAATTCCTCTCCTAACTNGAAAAATTCCTCTCCTAACTCCATGTAGGCCCCCTTTAGGTACTCATCTTTGGATGAAGGCTTTTTAAAATATACACCAATATCAGAATGTTAAAATTATATAAAATAAGATATTGAAATATTGCATAAGTTCAAATGGAATAGATAAATCAACTGGTACAAGAGTGATAAGAATTTCTACTAACTACCGAATTGGATTTCCTAAGAATATAAAATTCCAGTATTCCATTTCATGTACTGAAGCTCATTAGAACTGGAAAAACAAAAAATTTAAAATAAATTTGATCAGATCGCCTCTCTCTCTCTCTGTAATAACAAATGTTTTTAAAATACAAAAAAACTTCTGAACAGTGGTAAAAGAAATTGTTTCATTTTGCAATCAATACTAGTCCGTTAATTTCAATTCTCTGCGTTTTTAAATGGTAATTTTCTCAGAAGTTTGAGAATTTGAGAACTCTGCTAAAAAAAAACCAAACAAAAAACAGTGTTTTGTTGCTAATGATATAAACTAAATTTCCCTTTAGAAGCATTGTAGGGTGTATTTAGATCAATCATAAAATAACTTAGGCTGGAAGGGACTTCTGGAGGTCATCTCATTCCGAATTTGTGAAAAAAGCAGGGCTAAGCTCAGTCCTCATGGTTTTATTCAGTCAATTTACCTGCTATCTCCGAAGACAGACCTCACTGTGGAACCTGTTGCAGGGCTTAGCTACTCTCACTCCTACCAATATCTCTGAGATACCACTCAGTGTGAAAGTTTGTCAATACAGCTTTATATTCAGGACTTGGAACATAAAAGTGCACATTCCTAGAACTTAAACAAACCTAACCACAAACACTGGAAGAAAAAACATTCTTAAAACTTTGTATTCAGGGAGTCCACAAGAGAGATTTCTGAAATAAAAAATTACACTTATGTAGTTAAGTATAATGACAACAAGTACTTTGTCAAACAAGGAAAAACTTTAAAGGAAGATCAGGAAGAAATTTCATTTATGGAGAACCCTAAACAGTGACTAAAATACAGCAATAATGGCTATACCATTCTCTGCCAGGAGTATGTCTGGCAATTCTAGTGAATAGGAATAAATGGGAAATCCCAGACAATTCTTGTACGATACTACCAACAGTGCCTTCACAGTTCTGCTTGAACAAGGAATATAAATATCTCAAGCTATTTCAGATTTACTTCTCTTTTAAATACATTAAAAAACCCTGATAAGAACAAGGAAGAAGTGCTTTACAAGAGGCAAAAACCTGCCTGGTGTGTATGACCAAATTCACTCTCATTTAATTTACTATTGAATCTAATTCCTAGTATACTAGTCAGCTTCACCATCACCTCCAAGCAGTTCCCTCCTTTGGATCAAATGGGAACACAATAGGGTAAAAAAGAGTATCAGAACTCTGAATTGAACCGTAGAGGGAAAGCAAAGCTGCAATCAGCAAAAAAATGCGCCAGAGTACCCGAAATTCTGGCCTGAAATGAGAATGAAAAATGTCATGGAAATTAGCACTTTTCCAAGAGCTTTTTGGCTTCCTGTGAGAAGACAGAATGGCTAAGAGTTCTGTTCTTGAAAACACTGCCTCCCAGTGCCATATTATCTGCCACTGGAAAGATCTAAGCTGCTTTCTCCTTGGAGGCTCTTTCACAGAATATGCTGAATTGAAAGACACCCACCAGGATCATTGAGTCAATCTCCTAGTATATTCAGCTATTTAGCTAATTTAGCTAATTATTTAGCATAATTATGCTAATGAGAAGTTGCAATATATAGTCAAAGCTTAGCAATACATTTGAAAGCTGTTTTACAGAAGAATCAGCAAAATGCAAAGCACCACCTGGGCATTTCTCATAGGAGCTTGATTTCCATAACTGTTTCAATTTTAAAGTCACAAGGAATCCATTTACAGACATTGTGTTAATAGTTGCTGCCTTATTTGCAGAGGAATTAAGTAGTTTCTAGTACAGTTTCTCAGTTGCTCACCCACACTAAAATTATTCACAAGACTAATGTTACAAATAAAGTAAAATGAAGTTTTAGGTGAGAACAGACAAGGTTTTATGGAGCCTATTCTAGAACCAGTGCCAAAGTGCACCTCAAATTGGAAGTGGAATCCTCTCTTTAAATGTTTTTGTACTAACTGGAAAGAAAAAGCCACAGTCCCACCTACATCTAGGCCAGAACCCCTCAGCAGCCAGAAAGTAGGCAAGTCCTCTCTCTGTGGTCAATCCTTAGGGTTTTTTCCTTTGACACAACTCAGAAGTGATTCAAAAGCACATTAGGTCATAGTCTAAAGCTGCTGTTCCAACAAACTGTTTGGCTGCCAGTCTGTGACAGTCTGAGTCCTTCCCAAAGGCAACATCTGCTTCATTATGCTCTCAGCATACTAATGTTCAGTAATAAAATAAACATACAAACCCATGTTTACTACTGCCCCACAGAACTCAGGAAAAACACCCACTAAACCCATAAAGATAACACTGACTGAAAATGGAAGGTAACATTTTTTTCTCATATAATGACTTGAAGGGGATTGACAGAGCTCAACAAAGTTTTTCTGTCATTCCTAAGAACAAAGAGTGTGCAGCATGGCACAAATTCATGATACTTCTGTCAAAGGCAGTGTGAGCAAGAATTTTAAGTAAAAAGGGGAGGTGGGGAAGTGAAGAAGTATCTCACATGTGGAAAAAAATAGAGTGTGCTTTATCACAACAATATCTCTTCACTTAAACCCACTTAAGGGCTTCAGACTCTTGTACATGATTTATACAGTTCCTTATAGAGCAACTCTTTATCACTGGACATTAATAATGTTCTTATGGAAGTCTGCATGCTCTTTCCAATCAGTTCTAGAGGGATAGCCATGAATGTGTCTGGAAAATCTTTTTTAAAAAGGCAGCAGGTGTGGGGGGTAGGAGAAAAGGAAGTAAATTACCATTTTCAGGATTGCTGGATTTTCACCACAAGAAACTAGCAAAAACAATGTGATATGCTCACTTGTCAACCTGGTACAAATTCTCACCTTGTTTAGTTGGATAAATGTTAGTGTGAAATAAGTCCCATTTCTTCTCCTTTAAAATATGGAGAGCTAAAGCTTTAGACATCATTTGAAGATGTCTTGGTTTTTTATGTGCTATTTTAGAGCTGTGAACTTGTTCCAAGATAAAGTACGCAGGTCCCGCTTTATCATTTTCATGCTGGAAGTTAGGAAAAATACCAGGACAAGCAGCCCTAGGAGGGGTTGTTGTCTTAGTTTAAAAGAC
>WBMZ01004975.1:0-23089 GCA_013400975.1 Atrichornis clamosus
CGCCGCGCGTGCGCGCCCGCGCGCCGCGCGTCCCCTGCCGGCGGGGCGGAGCGGCCGCAGCCGGGCAGGCATGGAATCGTTTTATTGTCCGGGAGCGGGAACGGGAACGAGAACGAGAGCGGTCCTGGGATGTGATGGACCACCGGGGTAACGATGGAGCTCTGGACATGTGATGGGGCTCCGGGGGTGTGATGTAGCATCGGGGCGGTGATGGAGCTCCGGGGCGGTGATGGAGTTCCAGGAATGTGATGGAGCTCCGGGGGCAGCCGTGGAGGTTCCCCAGGCTCCTGCTCGCCCCGTGCCGTGCTCGTGACAACGGTGCCGCTGGGTCTGTCCTGGTGGATAGCGGCAGCGCTGAGCAGGGGTCAGCGGGCACTGCCCGCGGTCAGCACTCCTCGTCGGCGATGTCCAGGATGCTGCCCAGCAGCGCGGTGAAGGTGGGACGCTCCTCAGCCTTCTGCCGTGCGAGAAGGGAGCTGTGCTGGAGCCCGTGCCTGCCCCAGCCGCGCCGCAGGGAGCCCCGTCACCCCGCCAGGGCGGCTGGAGCGGGTCACGGGGGTGAAGGGCGCTCACCTCGTGCCAGCAGCTGTACATGATGGCGTAGACCCGGTCCGAGGCTGCCTGCGGCCGGTACAGGCGCAGGCCTTGGATGACGTGCTCTGTTGTCTCGCTGTTATTAAACCTCTCGTAAGGCATCTTTCCCAGGGAGTAAACTTCCCACATCAGAACACCTGTTGGAGGGAACGGCAGGGAGAGTTCATGGCATGCGAGCACCTGCGCCTGAACCTGGTTTGCAGAGGAGTTCCCTGTTGTTGGAGTGCTCCCCCCGACCTCCAAGGCATTAATGCCGAGCTCTTACCAAAGGACCAGACGTCAGACTTGCTGCTGAACTTGCTGTACAGAAGCACTTCAGGAGGAGACCACCGCACTGGAAACTTGGACCCCAGGGAGCTTGTGTACTCGTCATCTAGCACGTACCTGCAGCAGAAAAATGGATCAGGGTGCCTCGCTTGGATTTCACATTTCACTCCTCCACACAAATGAGCAAGCCCAAAAGGAATGGGCAGTTCAGAGGGACCAGAGGTTGTGCTCTGCATGGGACTCAGCAGGCAAATTAAGCGTGTGTTAGTCAGGATTGGGGAAGGGATAGGTTGACACAGAAGCACAGCAAAAAGGGGATGTGGAGAGAAAGCTGCAGCCAGGAGACTAGAGGTGGGGGAAAGAAGATGCAAAGAGAGGGGGGAAAGGGCCAGGGGAAGTAAGGGATGGTGGAAAATGGAAAGGCAGAAGATTGAGCCAGGCAGATGAAATGGAAAGACAGGAGAAGACAATGGGAAAGCAGAGCTGGAGGATGGTGGGGACAAAGACTAAAGTGTAGAATTGACTGAAGGAGGAGACTGAGACAGGAAAGTGACATAGATACATCTACCAGACCTGGAAAGACCAAAATCTGACACTTTCACAATTCCTTGGTCATTCACCAAGCAATTTCGAGCAGCCTGTGGATGGAGAGATGGAGGCAGTTACTTCTACCTGCTATTACCTCTCCCATCCCCCTGTACCAGCTGAACTTCATCTCCTCCCCACCCACCTAACACTTCACCTCACTTTGTCCCAGTTCACTTGGACTGGGGCAAGCTACGAAGTCCTCAGCAAAGAGAGCAACAGAGGCCTCCAAGCATCCTGTTTACCTATGGAGGGGTGACTTCCCTGGTGGGATTTTGCCTGAACAAAGCAGCCACAGCCTTACCAGGTCTCGGTGCAGGAACTGCTTGGATTCCAGGTACTCCATAGCTTCACAGACATCCTTGCACATCTCCAGCAGCTCGGAAGGCTGGAACCGCTTCCGTGTTTCCCTCAGGAAGTTCAGGAGGCAGCCATTGGCCATGTACTCAGTGATGATAAAGATGGGACGCTGCTTAGTGCAGACCCCATAGAGCTGCACCAGCTTCTCATGAGACAAGTTCCTGAGTTGGGGACAAAGGCAATTCTGAGCATCTAGAAGGCCAAGCAGCAAAAGAAACATCTGTGATTAAAGGAGAGTTTGGGGAGGGAAGGTGGTTCTGGCCCAGCCAACAGTAGAAAACCTCACCAAGGAATCAGCTCAAAGTCAGTGGGTTCTCAAATGCATTTTGCAGTGTGGGACTGCCTAAGACTGTCCCTCCACACCTCCCAGGAATGCAATCATGGCAATGTGCATCCAGCACTGACCTGCATGGTGCCCACCACTTACATCATGACTTTGGCTTCGTCAATAAACTCGTCCTCTGACATGGAGCCCTCCCTGATCATCTTGATAGCGACGTTGTACTGGCCTCGCCATTTCCCGTACTTCACCACACCAAACTGCCCTGTCCCGAGTTCCTTCAGGAAGGTCAGATCCTTGGGATCGATCTCCCACGACCCTAGGACAGAGTGTGTGAGTGCAATGTGGGCGCAGGTGACCTCCCCGCGCGGTGCTCCCACTCATCTGATCTAGCAAGCCCAAGGAAAGCTCACAAGCATTTGCTGAAAAACCATCCACAGAAAATTCACAAAATCTGAGACCTGTTCCTCCAGGGGATGGGGAGCAAGGTGGCATGTGGGGTCTTTTGGTCAATACTGTCACCAGAGGGCAGTTGGGAGGTGATTCCTGGGAAGGGTATGAGGTGTGGGACAGCCAGGATCCCAATCTGGGAAAATTGCTGCCGGTAGAAACAGACCCTGCAACCAGAGAACTGTGAGTCAGCCCAGGCTGGCTTACCATAGCCAAGGCCAGCTGTGGAAGGAGCACTTTCCTTGTGCTGAGACACGGGATACTTCAGTCTGGATATGAGCCCTGAAACACGGAAGTGGTGATTGCCTTACCTGCCACATTCCAGCAGGGAACACAAGCCTTCTGCTTTTGGCACAGGAAGGTGGGCATACGGTGGTGCCAGTAAAAACTGCTGGCTTCACGCTGTCTCCCAAACACTGACCTGCAGAGTTGTGCTGATGGTATGTGATAAGCTCTGGGATGCTGTTGAAGAGGTGCTTTTCTGCCAGGTAATACTGATTCTGGGGGGTGCAGCAGACAACGTAGTGGCGGATCGTGCCTTGGGGGTCTCTGGAGAGGGAAAATGTGGGGTCAGTGGCATGGGGAGGAGAGGCAGAGGGTATGGGGTGCCTGGAGGGGCCCTGTGAAGGAGGAGCAAGCTGTTCTTAGAGCCACTTACACAGAGGACTTGGCATAGACGGAGACAGTGTATTTCCCTGTCTTGCTGGTGGAGTCTCGGACGATGAAGCCCCCTTCCTTACCCTAAAACAGAAGGGGGAAGGGGCACTGGGTGATTCTGGGGAGGTGTGACTGTAACAGGCAAGACTTAAAGTGAGTGAAAATCACAGCATGGCTGGAGAGGGTGCAGTGAGTCAGAGGACTTCCAGTCTCTTCCTGGGAGGCCACTTCCTGAAGTGGCTGTCTGGAGGAGCTCACGTTGGGATAGAGAAGATTCTTGGGGCTGCTGGGGCAACACTCCCCTCCCAGCACAAGCCAAAATTGGTCCCTTGCTGGACCCTGTGTGAGAACAGCCCGTGCAGGGCTGGTGTGTAGAACAGAGCCAGCCTCTGTTGGCAACACTTACCTCCTGTTTCAGCAGTTGCTCTGCTTGGCTCCGAGTGATATTCTTTGAGTACCACCTGGAACAGGGACACAGCCATCAGGGAGATCCCTACAGCCGCCTCTGTTCCCAGCCTGGTCTGACCCTGGTCCAGCCAGGACAGGAGGTGCAGAGAGCAGGGCAGAGATGGCTGCCAGGGGGCTGGAGGCTGTCGGAGGATGTGCAAGAGGGAGAGTGGCCCAGCCAGGCTGGGCTCATGGGCTGCATAGGATAACAACCGAATGGAAAACATCTCCAACCAAGTGCAACTCGCCAGGTCCCTGTGCCCTCTCTTACTCAAAGATCTCCAGGGAATTTCTGGTTTCAGTGACGTAGTTGCTGGGGATGTATCCTTCCCTCCTGCAGGAGAAAAGGGGCTGGTCACACACTGATGGAGGAGAAAAGGAATGGAAAGGAAAGGATGTTCCTGTCCCAGAAGGCCAAGTAGAAATGGGCTCAAAAACCTTGGTGCAAACCCATCTGCATTCATGTCTGGGGGGGGGCTGATATCACAGCCTGCTTCACCCCCTCCTCACCAGAGCAGCCCCCAGGTGGGAGGCAGCCTGTCCTCACCCTCAGGCTACCAAAGGGCTGTGTTTGCCCACCAGTGCCTGAGTGCCAGGACATGGCAGCACTGCAGAGTGACAGCTGTGGGCAGTGGCAGCGCTTACCCGTTCTTGTCAAGGGCTTTCCACCAGGGCAGGTGGCTCTCCTCCAGGATGAAGTACTCCTCGCCCTTCTGCAGCTGCAGGTCCTGGGCATTCATTGGCTCGTAGTTGTAGAGGGCCACCACCTTCTTCATCTCACCTGGTGTGCTGAGGGCTGGCTCGGGAGGCAGAGGCTTCATCACCATCTTCCCACAGGGAGAGGGAGAGTGCAGGACATGGTCAGGCTGTCACACACACCGTGTGAGACCCTTCCCAGGCCTGTCAGGGCAGTGGTCTCAGGCCAGGTCAGTGCAGTGTTTGTCTCAGCTCCCACATGTATCTCCACCCAGACACCAATATCCTCCCCCTGCACTTTTTATCACAACATTTCTTCCCATCTCCACAAAAGATAAGTGTTTTCTCTCTATCTTCTGGCTTCATCTGTTACTCCTCCAGCCTATATCAGTGCTTTATCCTCCCAGCATCCCCAGAGGTGAGATAATTTGACTTTCCTACAGGCCTTTGGGTTCCATCCCCTTCTTCAAGCTCCTTCTCCCTTAGGTCACCATCTTGACATCCCTCCCCAGAGCAGAGTCCTGGCCTGTGCGTCTCTGAGCAGTGATTGAACATGTTGACTTTTCCCAGGCAGAACTCTTCTCAAACACCTTGGAGCAAACCCTGACGGTGGCCCCTACCTGGTCCTCCTCAGGAGTTGGGGGTAGAGGCTTCTTTGTCTTGCGATGTGACCGCCCGACTTTTAAACCTTCAGAACACAGGAGGGACTAAGGTGAGAAAAGATCCCTGGCTCTGTGCTGTGGTGGTCCCCAGGGCAGGGGGACGAGGCAGTGGGGGGGTGCCCGGTGTCTTACTGCCGTTCCTGCTCCCCAGAATCTGGCAGCCCATGGCGTTCTTGGCTGTCTGGGAGCAGCACAGGTACTGGCCGTCGATCCAGAAGCAGGGGTGGTACTTCTGAACCAGGTCGCTGTTGTACCGAATCACTGGGGCAGAGGAGGGAAGATGTGTGTCACCCAGGGCTGTGTCTGCCTGCTGAGAGAGCTCTGTGCTCTCTGAGTGCGGATGGTCAGCTGCACTAAATCATTGCCTCTCACCTGTACTACTGTCCCCTGTGCCCTGTGTTCAGTTTCCCTCAGCTCACCTCTCTCATTTCAGTGCTGCACTATGCAGTCCCTGTGCCTCAACATCCCTAGCTCAGGAAGGGCCAGGCTTGCCTCTCAGATTTGATCTAAGCTCTTGAGCATCTCTGCAAAGGGGCACAAGCATGCTTGGAGGGCCAGGTCCTGCTGTGACTGGCCCTCCTGCCAGCCAAAATATCCAGCAACCTGCTGGCCCATGGTTTACAGCTCTTTTGAGCCCTTTTTCTTCAGAAGTGGGGAGGGAGCCCAGTGCTACACCTGGCTTGTCCATGAGGAGAGGAGAGCACTGCCACCACCCTGTGTCTGCTCGAAGACGTCCCTTGCTGGGAGAACACTCCCTTGCCAGGCAGGTGCTGACCAGCTTCCTTATACTTCTCCCCAAGCTAGAGGGACAACTGGATGTGCCTAAATACTGCTGAGCCCAGGGCTGGCCCACAGCACCTCCACAGGGTACAAAGAGTCCTTTCTCTGGTGGAGTAAGCGGAGGACATCCCGGCAGCAAAAGGTCATCATTTTCTCTCCTTTCCCTGTGGATTTTACACTGGCTTGAGCTGCCACAGCAACCCTCCTCCCTTAGCAGGGAAGTGGGCAGAGGGCTGGCTGCCTGTCGGGGCAGAGCAGCAGGGCTCTCGTGAGATAAGCAACTTCCCCGTTATCAGCCTGCCGTCTTCCGCCTCGCTCGAGCCAACTTCCCTGTGTCAACCCAAGCAGCTAATCTCACCCTGCCAGCACAAAGCCACAGAAAGACACACACACAAGCACCAGGACACACATACAGGCAGATTTTGGCTGTCCCAAGCCCCTTGGCACTGTGCTGCTGCAACACACTCCCAGCTCGGGGAGGGAGCACCCACACAGCTGAGCATTAGCTCAGCACCTCCGAGCAAGGCTCGGGATGGTTTGGGAAAGATGCTCCCTGGCTCCCAGCAGGCTTCTTGTCCATGTTTCCTAAAGCACGGGGCACTCCACCCTCAGCTGGTAAGGCAGTATATCTGTGGCCACATCTGCTATTTCCTCTCGCTGTCAATAATTTCTGAGCCTGTTTGAGCTACTTTGGAGCAGGTTTATGAGAGGACAAGAAGCCTAAGCTTAGGTAGCTGTGGTGCTGCAGGAGTCAGAGGGTGACAGAGGTGAGTGTCCACCTGCCCTGTGTGGGAGCAGCTCCCTCTTCCTCAGACGTGGGAAAAGGTAACCGTGATCCAGCGAGCCCCTGGGAGCCTGGCACTCCGTGTCAGGCACACGCACGGCTCGGTGCCTGTGTTTGCTTCCCAAGGGAGCAGCAGAGCCCCCACACTCACCGCTCTTCAGCTGATGGATCCAGCGCTTGCGCAACTCCTCCGTCGGGGAGAAGATGTAGAGGGGCCCTTCGTCGTATACCACCTGCAGGACCACACACCTCAGTACCCCGGGCAGGGCGAGCACGGCGAGCACGGCACGAGCTGAGGCTTGTGGCCACCCCCAGCAAGCCCTGCCGGTGTCTGCTGGCCCCGCACGGTGCTCGCGGGACCGTGACAAAGAGGTTATAAATAAGCCCCCTCCCCCGAGACTTTCCACTTCCTCCTCTGACTTTCGGTGTGCCGGGGGCGCACTGGGTGCCAACAGGGCAGGCAGCTGGGCTGGGGGGCTGAGTGGGCAGCCAGCATCCCCCGCATCAGCCAGGGGGACAGAAAGAGGCAGGACAGAGCTCAGAATGGTTCCACCTAAGCGATTCTATTAAACAGAGCTGCCTCGGGGTTCAGAGGCTCACCTGGCTGCCCCATGCAGTGTGGACAGCAGCAGGGTGTCCCCAGGCAGCTGAGTGACACCTGGCACTGGGGTAGTGATGCCATGTTTGACCCCAGGTCCCTCTGGGGTCCTCCCCCCAGCACCTGCCTGGGGCAGAGCAGACCAGCAAAAGGGGGTGCTCTGAGGACTCACCTGGAAGGGGTAGGGGAACCGTTCGATAATTGAGATCTGCTCCATGTTGTTGTAATCCTCTCCTTTCCTCTGGAAGAGAGAGGCAGAGATGGACACTGGCATCCTGTTGCTCAGCTGCTGGCATCTCCCCTGGCACCCACAGCCTTTGGTATCCCCCTGCTCTGCATCAAGCCAGACCCCTGGTATGGTATGGACTGAGCCCCCCACGCCAAGCAGGGCTGTCCCTCACTGCCACCACCCTAGGGATGGCTAACTCTCCCTGCTGCCCCAGCGAGGGGACAGGGGACAGATGCAGAGCCCCTGGGACCCTCCTCACCGGGACCTGCCGCTCGGGGGGAGGGTTGTTTTCAGGTGCCACCGTCTCCACACAGGTGATCTTCTCAATGTCCACAGAGCCCTTCTTGCTGCCCCGGCGCTGCAAGAGACAGGCTTGGTTCGAATGGTCACCAGGGGGAGACCTGGAGAGACTCAAACCAACCCCTGTCCCTTTCCAACCACCCCTTGGGCTACCTGCTGGCAAGGGGCAGCTGGTGACCCCTGGACAGTGCCATCGCACAGCCCCTGTGGCTGCAGACTCACCCCCCGCTCAAAGTCATACTCGTAGTAGGACAGTTTGCTCTCTGTCAGCAGGAACAGGCGCTTCTTGAAGTTGAGAGGAGATGTTTTCTTCTTCTGCTGCGAGCGCTTCAAGAAGATGCTCTCCAGGATGACACTGGCCATGTCAACCCCCTGGCCGCCTCCGTGCCGTGCTCACCGGGTTGCTGTGAGCAAGACAACGCTGACACGAGGCTTGCTCAGCCCCAAACCCACTGGACCTCACTCAGGTGCCCTCTCACCCCTGCCCAAGGGGCAGGCAGGGTGCTGGGACCCCCACGGTGAGGGGAACCAGCCACAGAGGTGTGTGGGCAGGTCAGTGTGGGTTATTTGTCATGTGACCTCTCCCGGCCCCTTTCCCACACCAGGCTGCAGCCCAAGCCATCACCCGGATGGCTCCTACTCCTGCTGGATGCCGGAGAGGCCTCCAGAATATGCAGCTGGACAGACAGCTGGAGAGAGAGGGAGATGGGGGACCTTGGAGGCCCAGGGCGGAGCACAGAGGCAGCAGTGACACCCCGCAGGCGCTCCACCCCCCAGCTCTGTGCGTGTGTGCTTGTGTGGGCTGTTTCCTCCTGCCCCACCGCAGCCACTTCGTGCTGGGGACGTGCTGACTTGGCAGCGTGCAAGGGGTGGTCACGGGAGGCCAGTCCCTAAAATGTGGTGAGGAGGTCCTGGCCCTGAATTGTCACAGTGCTGTGCTGCTGAGAGCACGGAGCAGCCCTGAAGTCATCCTTCCCCTCTGTGTCCATGGAGCCTGCAGGAGTGCAGGGATGAAGCTCAACCCTCCTTCCTCCCCTGTGAGCAGCACTTGTCAGAGGCCAGGCCTCCAGCCAGCACCCAGAGGGGTTAAATCCTCCCCCAGCCCTCAGTGAAGCTCTCCTGAGCCTCTCCAGGGAAGGGCTCACATGAGAGCCCTGCATCCCGCTGCTGCCCGGCCTTCAGGGGCTGGAAATCACCCTGGCCCCTCTCTTGGAGCAGCCTGTGCATCTCACCCTGTCCCTGCATGCTGTACCCAGGAACTGTGACCCCCAGATGGGTCCAGAACTCCCCAGAGCCACGTGGCTGAAGCTGTGGGCTGCAACCAGCACTTGACTGCAGTCTGGGGAGCTGAGTGAGCTGTGTGGAGCCTCTGCTGAACTGTGATCCCCTGCAGCCTGGCTCCATGTCTCCTGCCTGACCACCTACAGTCCCTGCTTCCCCTTCACCTACACCTTGTTCCCTTTTTTTCCTCCTATAAACACAGCTTTGGAAAGCAACCTGAGAGAAGCTGGTTTTGCCCCTGGCTCCCCACAGCCTGTTTCCTCTGGGGGAGGCTCAGAGGTGGGACAGAGACAGGGGTTCAGCCCCCCATTCCCTGGCTGAGTAGTCCATCCACTCTTCCCATGCAGGAGACAGGCATTGGCTCATTCACAGCAGGGATCATGTGGGGACCAAAGATGTCAGGACCTGGTCCCATCCACTGCGCATCTCTCCAGGGCATTCCCCAGCCCAGGGGCAGGAGCAGGGGCATCCCCCCATCTGCTGGCAATACCCAGACCCTCCCAGCACAGACCCTGCTGCTGCAGTACTGACCCTGCCCCAGTGTCCCCAGAGAGGCTGGGAACAAGCAGGATTCCCTCTCCCAGGCTTCCCTCTTCTCTCCTTGTGGCCCTTATGGCTCAGTCCTTCCCAGCTCATTTGGGTGGTCAAAAAACCCCAATTATCTTCAAAAATTAGTCATCAGAGTCTTTTGGGAAAAACAGCAGCCTTAGCAGGCTGATCAAGGCCTCAGGTGGAGGGATCTGGGGTCCCTGCAGGAGGCTGGGGTGGCTGCTGACACCCAGACTGCTGGCAGGGTGGTGGGTGAGTCCAGAGTGACCCCAGACCCATCCTGTAGCCCTGTGCCTCAGTTTCCCTAGCTATAAAATGTGGCTGCTGGTCCTGCCTCCCAAGAGCAAGAGGGCTCCCATTGCGCTCCCCGACATGGACACAGGGACTGAGCAGTGGCCCTGGGCTCCAGCCCATCCCAACTGCAGTGCCAGGTCGCCAGAGCTTTACCTGGAGCCGCAGCAGCTGGGTCACTGCCAGCAGTGCCAGGCAGGTGGGACACATCCTCGCTGTGTCCTCTGGGATGGTACCCAGAGGGGAAAGGACCGTGAGTGTCTCAGAGGGCTGTTCTGCCCCATCATGGCACAGCCTCCCTGTCCCCAGCACTGCCACCAGTGCTGCTCTGTCCCTGCCTGTCCTTGGGGTGGTGGGTGCCCCATGGGACTTCCCCCTGCAGCCACCAGTGCTGTACTGTGACAGCAGAGAGGTGAGTGGGTGGGTGGAAACATGTCCTGTGCCTCCCCCCAGCTAATGTGACTTCCTGCCATGCTCACACCTCACCCCAGAGTGCTCTGAGACCACCACCAGGCCTGGCACACACTGCTGGCCCCATGCCACTGGACACTGTGTGCCACCATGGTCCTGGGGCCATCCCTGCCTCACAGGCTCTGGCCCCTGCCCGATTGCTGCTAAGGAGCTGACTGCCAGCCACCACTGGCTGATGGGGGCTGGCGGGGGGCTGGCATGCCCAGGACAGGAGGGAAGGGTGACAGGATATCTGGGAATGACAAGCTTCACAGCCCCCATGTTTCAGGTTGAGCCTGAAGGGTGTCAAAAATGATGGGTGGGAGGAACAGAGGAGGAAATCTCCTGCATGGGAGAGACTTGTGAGCAAACCCAGAGCTGCACAGCAGTGTCCACTGCAAAAAGCACAGGTGAGGAATGGCCCAACACACTGTCAGCACCCCACCCCATGCTCTGGAGCACCCCTGGGGTCCCTGGCACCCACCCACCACTGTGATTCCCTGCTCCAGCACACCCTGCAGCCCCTGGCACCCCCACCCCACCTCCCTGCCCTGCTACACCCTATGGCCCCATGGCCAGGTGCCCGGGGTCAGATGCCACCTGCTCAGAATGGGTCAGGCCATGGGACAAGCAGAGCCTTCCCAGCTTGGCTCACCCTCACCAGGCATCCTGTGCCCGTCTCGGCTCTCCCGTGCCGGCACTGCAAGGAGCCCAGCAGAGGTGTGAGGCCACCAGCCTGGGCCACATGGAGCCTCCCGCCACCATGGCTGTCCCGCAGCCATATTGATGGGGCCCCGCTGGCTCCCAGGGCCCCACACCCCAGTGCTGCCCCATGTCACGGCTCCCAGCCACTCACCGAGCCCTCCCGCCGCCGCTCCGGCCAGCCAGGGTCCCGCTGCGCCACTGCCCCGCGCCCACCCCGCGGGTTGGGGTGGCTGTGGGGACGGGGAGGGACGACGGGGAGAGCAGGGAGAGCAGGGAGGAAGGACGGGGCCGGCCAACCCCACCCTTTCGGTTCCCCTTTTTTTTTGTTTCTGACTCAAAGGCAGCATCTGTGTTTCCTCCTGCAGGCAGCCGGGCCATCACCGGCCGTGGCCAGAGCCTGCCCCGGGCTGTGGTGTGCCAGGTGTTGGCTGCCCGTCCCTATGTTGTCCCAAAACGGGTTCTTTCACCTGCTGTGCATGAGGCCAATCCTCACACAGAGCCGAGGTATTTGGTTCATTTACAGTTCTGTGCAGAAAGAGGGGCTGCTGGCAAATCCACCAGCAGAGCAACTATTAAAACTTTTCACTGTTTATACATTTTAGCAAACAAAAACATTAGATGTTTATTGGCTACAAGTTGGTTAAATGAGTCCCTCCCTTCTTATGCTAATTAGTCCACATGTTCAGGCTTACTCTTTGTTTGGGTTTGTGGGTTTCTTGGGTTGGTGACCCCTGAATTGGTACTGTGATCTCCCCATGTTAGAATTGCCTTTTACCCACTCAGAGCTGACTCAGCACAGTTGCTGAGTTGGCTTTATTAGTTTCATTTTTATCTTGAGAGTTCTGCCAAATGTCCCTGTGGCCCTAAATTCCGCATTCTCTCTGCCTCTCTATCCGTGGACATCTTTCTTCCCAAGTCTTGTTAACCTCGCCCAAGATCTGAGACACTGAAACATGTCAAGCCCTAAACCTTAACAAGGCAACTCTATTGACACATAATTTGTCTTTCTAACACCTGGACATCACCTGCACCCCACGTATCCCACAGGCGCCCGCTCCGGTCACCCACGCAGCCCAGGACACCTTCATCTTCCCACGGCTGCCGCCCCGCTCTCCTCCCACCAGCAGGGGGCGCACGCACTCTGTGTCCTCCCTGCACCCTCCTCTCTATGGTCCCCAACTCCCATTCACTTCCGCTTCCGGAGCGCGCTTCTTCTCCGGGCCGCAGCCGCCAAGATGGTGAGTGCTGGGGCCGGGCCGGGCTGAATCTGCCGCCATCCGCCCCGGGGCCGCGCCGCGCCGGGCTCTAGTCGCTGCGCTGGGTGCCTGGTTGGCGGCGCGGAGAGGGCCTAGCTCGGGATGGCAACACGGGGCCCGAGGGGAGGGGAAGGGCGGGCGCAGGGGCCTGCGGAGCGGGATGTGGCGTATGCGCAGCGGCCCTGACCGACTTTTCACCGCTGCTTCAGGTGAACGTGCCGAAAACCCGCCGGACCTACTGCAAGAAATGCGGGAAGCACCAGCCGCACAAGGTCACGCAGTACAAGAAGGGCAAGGACTCCCTCTACGCGCAGGGTAGGGGCGCGGCCCACGGGGAGCTGCNGCTCTACGCGCAGGGTAGGGACGGGCTCGCTCCGGGGCGCGGCCCACGGGGAGCTGCGTGCGATTCGGGTGTCGTGTGCCCTGCACGGGTGGTGTAGATTGGAAACATTGGTATGGCGGGGGAAAACTGCTTCACCTAAAGCATGTGGTGTACACTAAAGGGGAACTAAAACAGTAAGACCAAGGGAGAAAAACTAGGAAAAGTCAGCCCAAACCAGTTTCGGACGGTTTGAAATGTTTAACTAATTGGGAAATGGCGTGTTCTGGGTGAACTTAGCTCGCCGTAATGTGAAAGCACAACTCTGGAGCCCAGGCTGCCCGCCCCGAGGGAGGGCCCTGCCCACTGAGCATGGGCTGTGAGTTTAAAATGTGCTGGACCTTCAAATCGAGGGGAAAGAAAGTGAATCCAATGGTGGCCCAGCCACTAGTGATGTAATTTAATTCTGCAAATATCATCTGAACAGAACTGTATAAATATGCTCATATTTTTTGCCCTTCGTGTGCTGGCTTTGAAGATGTACCACCTAGTGCCCCTTTCTCCACAGAACTCTGAATGAATCAAGTCCCTTGCCCTCGTGTGTCTGTTGGCTCTGCACTGCAAGGGAAAAGTTCCACTTCTGGGGACAGCAGTGGCCATAGGCCAAGCACAGGGCTGCTGGAGGAGGGGGCACTGGTTCTGGTGGGTTGTGCAGGGGCAGGCTGAGCTCTGCTGGCATTTAGGAAGTGCTAGTTGCACTTGCAGCATCTCTTGGGTTGTTTCCTGACCAGAGCCATTTCTTCCCCCAGGAAAAAGGCGCTACGATCGGAAGCAGAGTGGTTATGGGGGCCAGACAAAGCCCATCTTCCGTAAGAAGGTGAGTGGGTGCTGCTCCTGGGACAAGGACAGGAAACTTTCTTGGCAACCTACTGAGGGAGGATGCCCAGCTGAGGGAGGATTCCTCAGCCTCCTGGTTCTCTGCCCTGTCTGTGTTAGGGCAGCTTTGTGCTGGCAGTGCAAGCTCTCCCTCCACATCACAGAGGCACAGAATGGGTTGGAGGGGACCTTAAAGCTCATCTCGTTCCAACCCCCCTGCAGGGACACTTACCACTAGACCAGGTTGCTCCAAGCCCTGTCCAGCCTGGCCTTGGACACTTCCAGGGATGGGGCATCCACAGCTTCTGTGGGCATCCTGTGCAGGGCCTTACCATTCTCACAGGGAAGAATTTCCTCTTAATATCTAATCTAAATCTATGTCAGTGTGAAGCCATTCCCTCTTGTCACTCCATGCTCTTGTGGAATAGTCCCTGTCAATCTCCCTTACAGGCTCCCATCAGGTACGTGGCTATCTCTTTGCTGTCGTGTCTCATGGAGATGCTCCATTTGCAGGGTGACTTGGGCTGTTTGCAGAGCAAGTTCTTGAGAGAGTCTTGATCCCGCAGGGGAGTGGGGTCTTGCTGAGAGGGATACTTGCAATGAAAGGAATGTTTTCTTCAGTGCTGGCCCGTGGGGAAGGCCAAAGGGAAAGGAGCCGGTGCCTGCTTTCCTAACATCAGTAGTCTATCACCAAAACCCCTTGCTGGATTTGTGAGGCTGCCTTCACTGACAAGGGTATGACAGCCAAGTGTGTGCAACTCCTGGGGGTACCATGGAATACCACATCATCTTGCAGTCTGCTGTCCCTGTGTAAATCCATATCACTGAGCCAGGGAATGAGAGCTGCTGCATTGGGCCTTTCCTGAGACTCAGCAGCAGTGGAAGAGCAGCAGTGCACCCTGTTACACATGAGCTGCAGAAATCTGCTGTCATTCTTCCTCTTCAGTGGGGATACTTGGGACTGCAGTCTTGCAGCATGTTTTGCCTCAGTGCATCTATAAGGAAGCTGGAGCAGGGCAGAACCTGTGGTATTTACAGCAGGGAAGCAAAACCCAGTGGGTGGATTTGTTACTTAGTGTGAACTGTTTAGTTATGCTCAGAGAGCTGCTTGGCTTGATGCTGGAAAGCCCTGGTGTCCTACTGAGGATGGACAGGAAGTTTTCCAGCAAGAAGAAAAGAACGAGGCAGCAGGTTTTCAAGTTGATTTTGTGCCAGGAAATGGGGAGACCTCGCAGAAGATGCTTCTGCAAGCACAGCTGCATTGTTGGCACTCTCTACCTGTACATTGCAATCCCTATTCGTTTTTTCCCAGTCAGCATTGTATGGATGATTGACTGAGGTTTTTGGTGGTTACAGCCCTGTCCTGCTGCTACAGCAGCCTCTCAGCTTTGGATTCTTCCCTCTGCAGTCTTTTGGGTTTCATCCAATTTCTCAGTAGCTGCAGGTCTGCATTGACCCTGTTGTATCACTGGTCCTTTTGCAGAAAGTTTGCCAGTCGTGTTGCTTCAGGGTGTTTCTTGTGCCCAGTTTTCTGCCGGACTTCTCCCAAGCACTGCTGGTCTGTTTTCCCACACTGTACAAGTGCATGTTCCTTGCTGTGTTCAGACTTCCAGTGTGGCTGAATCCATACATGGACCAGCTCTGCCCCACTGAATGTTTTTTTTGGTAAAGATACAGATTCACTGTACTCCCATACTGATCCTGAAGGTGCCTTCTTGTTTTCCACGGAGAGAGCCTAACTCTCTCTTCACACTTTGGCAACAAGCTGCTGAATGTTCAGGAGTGCAGGTAACAAGCTCTTACAGAGAGCACCAGCTTGTCTGCTTGGGGCTGTTTGGTTCATGGATACACTCTGCTCCTCCTCCCAGGCCAAGACCACCAAGAAGATTGTGCTGAGGCTGGAGTGTGTGGAGCCCAACTGCAGGTCCAAGAGGATGCTGGCAATTAAGAGGTGCAAGCACTTTGAACTGGGAGGAGACAAGAAGAGAAAGGTGAGTTTGTGTGCCACGAGTGGCTGAGAAAGGGTGGCAACTACTCACTGCTGAATAAACTCACTCTGTCTCTTGCTTTTTACAGGGCCAGGTGATCCAGTTCTGAGCATCATCCTACTCATCGTTGCAGACCATATTAAAGTAATTGGATTGATCCATTGATTTTTTTAATGTAGTTTTCTCTTGGTGGGGTGGGAGCTGTGAGTACATCAACTCAGCAGGAAGGTGTTGCTTGCAGAACTACTTACTAAGAGACCAGTTTTTACCTGGCCTTTGAAAACCCCTGTCTATGATTGGGATCTCTTACTGTGTTACCAAGAGGTGTTTTGGAATGGCTCTAATGGGTATTTGCACCAGTGACTTCTCTGCATGAGCATGATGCTGCTGCTTTACCCCAGGGTTGTTCATGAGCTCCCACAGTTGAAGGTGAAGAGGGCCTGCTCTAAACTCTTGCATCTTGATTTACTCAAAGCAGTTCACATCTCACTTACAGTGGTTTCGTATCAGGGATGCTGTAGTGAATTTGAATTGTTGGTAGGTGAGGCAATGACTAATAGAAAAGCAGCAGAGGTATCTTTTCCCTCTCCAAGCTCTCTCCCAAGAGGAGAGGCAGGAAGGAAGGATTTGCTGCACCCAGCAGTGTTTTCACCACAGTGGGGACTGGAGTAACCTAAACTCCCCTGAACAGCCCCTGCACTTGGCTGTAGGCCCCTTTTTACAAACAGCTGTACTGCTCTAAGGAGCAAAGGCCTTGGAGCAGCCAGTGGTTTGGTACCTGCACCATTAGGCAGGTGCCTAATTAGGTAATTAGGCAGGTGCCATTAGGTGCTGTGGCTGGCAGTGGCTGTGCAGTGGCAGCTCAGAGGGGTGAGGGACAGACCCATGCCATGGGTCCTCCAGGCACATGGTGTTAACAGCCTCAGCTGCTGTGCCCTGAGCCCGAGTGCTGTTGGCTCCTCTTAGCATTTTCCTTGAAGGAAAAAGGCTGAGCACAACGCTGAAGTTTCAAATGGACAACAATTAGGAGCATGGTAGGTTGTAGGACAGCCTTCAGGACAGCTTCCCTTAGGACAGGATCATCTCTGTGAGGCGGCAGCTGCCTGTAAGTAGGAAGTTGCTGCCAGGTGCTGGGAATGCAAGGCAGAGCTCTCCGTTTAAGAGCAACTTGTGGAAATGGAGCTGGAGGATGGAGAAATGCCTCTTCACATCTTCATAGTGAGTAAGAGCCCTCAGTTACTGAGCTGTAACATTTTCAGATTTCAGTAGGTAGTAGTGTCTTTGGTCTGTGGGATGGACTGTATGGTTGCATTATGTCACCTTCAGTGAGTGCTGTTTCTAGTAATAATGACAAATTTCACAAAAACTTAAGTGACTGGAACAAACTGGTCTGTTTTCAAAACCATGATTTAATTAAGATTCCACACTGTACTCCTGTACAGCACAAGTAAGAAAAAGTTCAGCCTTTGAAAGGGATTTTTAATCAAAGTGCTTAATCACAGAAAAGAACAAATCAAGAAATCCTGATTGTGTAATAGAACATTTGTAGATGATGGTTGCATCAATGATTATCCATCTGTCTTGGAAGAGCCTCTGTCATTCAAGCTAAAGGCTGCTGCCAGCAGTGGGACGCAAGCACACGGATTTCTGGGAGGTGGTTCATGGAGAAAGGAGACTCCAGTGGCCACATGAAGGCTGGAGAGGGAGCTGTCATCTAAAGGGAAGTGACAGCCACTAGTGAGAAGAAGATTCCTAGGGTGAGGAGAAACACTCAAAAGCCTGAGTCCGAAGGCATGATAGCAGCTGTCCAGGAAGTTGCTAAGTGCAGTGGTTCAGGCCAGTCCCTGAGTTGTCAGAAGGTGCAAGTACATGGCCATGCTCTGAGTGAAGTGTTGATTTCTTTGGGGTAGGAGCAGCTTTTCTCTGGCTGGGTGCCCTGGTGTGGAAGAGAGCAAGGTGGCCAGGGTGTGTTTCCCCGTTGTTCCTGAAATGCTCAAAGCCAGCTCTAAGATGCTGAATGTGTATCCCTTGCCTTTCCTTGCTTGGTAGTGGCAGTGGGTGTGAACAGGAGTTGCTGCCCTGATGGAGCTCTTCCAGCCCCGTGGAGGAGGAGCTGGGTGAGATGCCAGAGGAAGGAGAAACAGCAGAGCAGTGCCCCTTTCTGTGTTAACTCTTGTGATGGAGTGATGGGTGTTTGTTCAAGTAATGAATGCCTGAGGAGAGAACAAAGGCACCTGCTTGGAGGAAGGAGATGAGCTTCCTGCCACAAGTTCAGACAGTCTAAGGCTCAGGAAAAGATTCTTTGTGCCTCCTATAGTGCCACGACTTTGAGCAGCACCGTGCCCGTGGGGTTCACCTCCACACTCAGTGAGGAGATCCAGCTGTAAACACCCCAGTCCCTGCTGGCTGGCAGGACCTGTCGGATGGAGCAGGCTGGGTTGCAGGCCAGCCCATTGCCGAGGAAGGTGAGGGAGAAGGTGAAGTTCTGGGGTCCCCCAATCTCCTGCTGGTTCAGCACGGCCACAGCGTAGGCTTGGCCAGACAGAGGCCGCTCCCACAGCTGGAAGTTCTTGTCCTGCCAAGGAGAAAATAAACCCAGGGCTTAGGTCAGGGGAGGCTGGTGGTCTTCATGCCTGTCTGTTGCTGCAGGCTTCAGGGACAAAGGGGTTCACTGGGCTCCTGTTGCCAAACCCTGAGCACCTCTCTGTCCCTCCTGTGCCCCACACTGCACCCCCAGCCCGCTCCTGCTGTACCTTGGCAATCTGGTATCCCTGCTTGCCCAGCGGGTCCTGGTTGATGGCGATCACCTCTTTGTTCTGGAGCAGACACTTGGCCTCAGGACTGATGTGCCGCAGGTCGTTGGACATGAAGAGGGGGGCTGCCATGATGGCCCACATGGCCATCTGAGTCACGGACTGGTCCCAGCTCAGCCCAAAGTTTCCAATCACCAGCTTGAAAACAAAAAATGCCTGGTAACGCTGCCTGCCAAGGAGAAACTGGGCCACCAATCCCAGCAGTGGGAAATGACAGCATGCTAAGGGTGGGACCCCTCTCTGCAACCTGGCTAGATAGGCTGAGTGCCAGGAGCAGGACCAGCTGGTTGGGAAAAACAAGGCATGACCAGTGTGGCAATTTAGAATGAGCCACTGGTGGAAGTAAAGAAAGTTCCTTAAGTGACTGGGCAGGGTTTAAGAATCTGGTTTTGGATGCAGGTATTCCTTCCTTGCAATGCTGAAACCCAGGGGTTTTCCCTCTGGTGGGACATCAGCACTTCAGAGACTGTCCCCCAGTGCCACACTTCTGAACTGGTACTGCTTGTGAAGGCTGCATTACACAAAGATGGTGCCTCCTTGATACCATCGGTAGCTGCAGTTCTCTTTCCCTTTCCACCTGGAACCCTCTCATCAAGATCCTGATTTTAGGGTCCCACCAGAGCCCTTCCCCTCAATGTTTTTCCACCAATTCTCTCCCTTCCCATCCTTCTCAGCCTACAGCTGAGGGAAGCATTTTTTGCCAATGCTTTAAGTGGGGTGGGTGTTGCTATACTTGCCATATCAGGATCATTCCAGCCCCCTGGCCCAGCTATCTTCACAATGCTGTCCTGGTGAAGTGCTGTCCAGTCCAAGATACTCTTGATGCTGCTCCAGGAGTCATAGACATCATAGAAGTTCCTCCAGTGATTGCAGTACTGCTTGATCTCTGTGTAATTGGGCTGCCAAAACAATGAGTATGATTAGCAACAGCACCTGGTTGTACAAGACCGTAAACAAGGCTAGACTGGACCAAGAGTAGCTTGGGGGAGAACTGGGTAACACCTTTCAACACCAGCTATCTGAATGATCTAGTGCATGCTGGTTCCCCTGGATGCTTTGTGCCCCATAACTCCAGTCTGCCATGTTCCAAATACCACTATTGCTTCCCTTGGGAGAACAACTGTGGCCACCAGCTCTGTTAGAAAATTCCTTTCCAATTTTACTGAAGGTGTGACAAGGCCAGTGGGATTAAACTGTACCCATCCCAGTAATTACTGCTATTTCTTGGGTTTACACCCTTTGGTGAGTAATACAGTTAATTCCAATGGGAGGGAATGGCAGCATCCTGTCACAGTGGCACAGAGGAAGCCAGCTGTGGGTCGAGGGCAACATGTCAGTCACAGACCCTGGCTGGCAGAAATCTGTCACTGAACAATGTGGAGAATGTCACAAAGCCTCTCTCGTGGTCCCCAGAGCTGACTCTAAGGCTGAATCTGCAGCACTCTGTGTCCAGGAGTAACACTGAAGTATCTGCTAAACTGTGTTCTGCACTGCCAATGGTTGGCTGCTTGGCTCCTTGGAGACAGGAAGCAGATGGATGCTGTGGTTTTTTTGGCATGCTCCATCTGGGCTGTGCCTTCATGCAGCAGGATGGTACTGAATGCGTTTCAGCAGAGCAATGACTCAGGTATGCTCCAGGGCTCTAGAGGAAAAAGTATTTTTCCTTCATTTTACAGCCCTGCTCTCAGAGCAGCAAGTTTCTCAGGATGCTGTTTTGCAATCTTAATGTTTTTCTGCTCTTCCCACTTTCATCCCCAGGATAATCCTTGAGAGGCCCTTCTTACCTGCTGCACAGGCCTCAAGTAGAAAGGCCACTCACAGGAGTACACAATGCTCCTTCCAGTCTTGTTCAGGGCCAGAGACATGCGCCTGTAACCTGAAGGAAGAGGACAGACAGAGGCTACACAATCTCCTTGGTCACACAGCAGAACTAAGTTTCAGTTCAACTCTTGCAAAATTAAGACTGAACACATTACTGTGGTTGAGACACCGCAGGGAGGACAGGGGAACTTAAAGTCTGCAGCTGGTCCCCTGCCTCCCAAGGACAGGAGCTTTGCTATTGGTCCAAGACTGCTGATCCCTTTGTACATACAGCCATGGGAAAAGGTTGAAAGCTTTACTGTACGGCATTTTTCCTCTAGATATCCAGGAAATACAAGTCAGTATCTGTCAAGCAGTGCAGCTTTGCTGGGTAATGTAGGAGTATGTTCTCACAAGGCACTTGTGCCATACGGACTGGGCAGGAATGCAAAAGCACTAGTTTTTCCTGTACTTGTCCCCAGGTAGCCCTGTTAAGTCCCTTTCAATTGGCAGAGAGGGAATGAAAAGTCTGCTCTTTCCTCTGGAACTGCTTCAGTACCACTGGATTGTATCTGGGTTACACATACGATCCAACAGGAGCTCTCAGCTCAGCTGTCACTCAGGGTGCTGAGCTGTGCTCCTGTTTGTGGCAGTTGGCATATGCCCCACCATCTGTCTTCCACGGGATTGTCACTTGGGCAGGTTCTCCCTGCCAGGCAGAGACAGGACTTCACGCAGGACTCCTGCTGCCAAACACTGTGGTGCTGACTGTGCCAGCAGCCAGAGCCC
This sequence comes from Atrichornis clamosus, assembly GCA_013400975.1. Classification (NCBI taxonomy): domain Eukaryota; kingdom Metazoa; phylum Chordata; class Aves; order Passeriformes; family Menuridae; genus Atrichornis; species Atrichornis clamosus. The sequence continues at coordinate 20,807 of WBMZ01004975.1, forward strand.
AGTCAAGAGAAAAATGCTTTCCAAGTTAAGAGTGTTCTTCCCACAAATCTACTCCTGTGGCACTGGGATTTGCTTGTGCTTCAAAGCATCTGTAGCCAAATGCCCTCAGCACAGGGAGCTACTGAGCTTTCAGCTGCTGACTTGCCAGCCTTTGTGCAAATAACTTCTGAAGTCATATTTACACTGCTGTGCTTTGAAAGGAAAACCCCAGTAGGATTTTTATGGCATAATTCCCTTCATTTTCATCTGTTAAAAGCCCTCCTAACTGCCCTTTCACAGCAAACACAAGCTGTTCTAGCTTCAGGCTGATTCACGTTGACAAGGCCTCACCAAAGGGATTAAGGGTTAAGTGCGTGAAACGCATTGAGCTCTCCAGCAAAGGCACTGCAGAAGGGCAAAGCCTGTGCTGTATGAAGAGCTGAGGTAGCAGCAGCACAGCCAGCCCCCAGAGCATACAGCTGATGTGTCTGTGCTTGGCGTAATCCGGGCTCTGGGGTGAGAAAGCTCCTTTTCCAAGGAAAGCTCCGAGCTGTCCTTGAAGGAGAGCTCCAGGGGACTGAGCAGGTAAAAACACTTGGCCCAGCAACACTCAGCACCTTGGGCTTGCGAACAGAGCCTCTGACTTGCTTTTATAAGCAAGTCCATTAAATGAGTATGCTCAGGGAAATGCAACTCCCTGGAGCCCCATGCTGGGCCAAGAATTGTTTCTGCCTGCAGAATATTCCCACCCCATGGGAATGGCTGCCTCGAGCCCACGCCTACCTTCTGCCAGCAGTTCCAGCGAGCCAGAGTTGCAGCCGTCAAACTTGAGCAGGTCCACACCCCAGGAAGCAAATGTCTGGGCATCCAGGTCATAGTGGTTGTAGCTGCCAGGGAAGCCAGCACATGTCTTGTTCCCAACATCGCTGTAGATTCCCAGCTTCAGACCCTTGGAGTGGACCTGTCCGTGCAGACAGAAACAGACCTGGGCATGTGGCAGCCACAAGGCGGGAGGACGAGGAATTGGGCCAGCAAGGGAAGCAAAACTCCACTGTGGCAGGCAGGGCCTTAGCTCAGTGGTGATGCAGCCGTTCCCACCCGGCCGTCCCTACCCTCCCCTGCTCCCAGGCTGGGTCACCACTGTGCCATGGTGCCACTCACGTAGTCAGCCAGCTTGCGGATCCCACCGGGGAACCGTTTTGGGTCGGCCCGGAGCCTGCCGTGCTCGTCCCGCGTCGGGGCCATCCAGCAGTCGTCAATGCAGATGAACTCGTAGCCGGCGTCCCTCCAGCCCTCGGCATCCATCCTGTCAGCCATCTCCACAAACAGCTGCTCGCTGGACACGGGCGGGGCGCACGACCAGGAAAGAAAGCGGAGAACGCCTAATGTTTACCACCGACACAGCAACGGGGCTGGGCGGGCAGGGGGCACACGGGGAGCGCGGGGAGAGGAACCTGGCCCTCCGCCCTGGCGCTGGAAAGGCGCACCGGGAGCCAGAGCATCGGGCTGGCTCTCCCGGTACCGATACCTGGGCTGCCCTGGGCTCCCCGAGTACCTGACCCCTGCGGCGGTACCTGACGCAGCGGCGCGGGTCGGCGGCGCAGTCGGTGCCGCAGAGGAAGCGCTCCCAGTGCAACCAGCCCATGGGCGGTGTTCGTGCCAGGCCGTTATCCAGCGCCAGCGCCGCCGCCACCGCGGCCGCCGCCGCCACGACCCAGCGCAGCGCTCGCCGCGCCGCCATCGCCCCGCCGCGCCGCGGGGCCGCCGTGTGGCGGACAGCTCGGACGGCCAATCGCCGGGGAGCTGGAGGGTGGGGCTGTCCGAGAAGCCAATCGCCGCGCGGCAGCGCCCACCCCCATCGCCAATCCTGAGCAACGCGGCCCGCATGGGCCCGCCCCCGCCCGCGGGTCACGTGGGGCGGGGTCACGTGACGGAGGCGGAAGCGCCTATGGCCGTGGGGTCGGGTGCTGCCGGCGCTGCCGGGAGGTGCCGGCGGAGCCGCGCCCGGGACAGGAGCCTGCCGGCGGCGTGCCCAGCTGGCCGAGAGGGCAAGGGCACCTAGCCTATACCAGCAATGGTGTGGGCAGCAGGACCAGGGCAGTGATTGTCCTCCTGTTCTGGGCACTGGTGGGGCCACGCCCCAAATGCAGTGTTCCGTTCTGCGCTCCTCAATTCAGGAAGGACACTGAGGGGCTGGAGCGTATCCAGAGAAGAGCAATAAAGCTGGGGAAGGGTCTGGAGCACAAGTCCCATGAGAAGAGGCTGAGGGAGCTGGGGAGGCTCAGCCTGGAGAAAAGGAGGCGC
>WBMZ01004975.1:23257-38056 GCA_013400975.1 Atrichornis clamosus
ACACTGGAATGCCCAGGGAAGTGGTGAAGTCACTGTCTCTGGAGGTGTTAAGGAAAGACGGGACATGGTACCCAGTGCCATGGTCACGCTGACAAGGTGGTGTTCGGTCACAGGTTGGATTCGATCTCAGGTCTTTTCCAACCTAAATGATTCTGTGGTTCTGTGTGCACCTTGTCACTGCTGCCAGGCCTGATCCTACAGCTGTGTGTCCCCAAGCCCAGGCTCAGCACTGCTGGAGCTGCCCGAGGGGCTGGGGGCTGCTGTGAGCACGGGGTGATGGGTCTGTGTGTGCTCCATGTGTCAGCACAGGGTCCTGGGGAAGGGGGGATTGTACGCCATGAGCCCAGGACTTGATTTTGGCTCTGGTCTTTCAGCCCTACCTCAAAACCTCAGTGAGCACCTCTTCCCTGTGCTCTTCTGTCAGATCCAGGCTGATCCAGAGCATGGAGTATGGCCAGGCGTAGATGTGGAGGCTCCCACTGCCAAGGCAGCAGTGGGAAATGGGAAGCGAGGAGCCCATCCTTCTCCCCTGTGCCTCTCCCCCAGCCCTGCAGCCCCGCTGGAGCTCTTGTGGCCCCCACCACAGCGGGAGGAGGGGAGCAGGATGGGACCACGGCAGGGCTGTGGCCACCACGGCACAGGGCTCTGGGTGCCATCGAGGCATCTCGCTAGGTGTCCTCCGATCCCTGCTCTGGCACATCCAGGGAACAAAAGCTCTTTAGAGCCCGTGGGCTGATAATCACTCCTTGTTTCAGTGCTGGAGTCCTCCCCCTGCCACTTGGGGAGCTGAAGCGCAGAGATTTCTCAAAGTCGGACAAAACAAGACACTGGCGGCTGGAAGACCTCATGGCTTTGTTCTCTCTTGTGCAAAATGACAGTCCAGAGCTGGGTAGTTATCCCCTATTCCCAGGGTTTGGGATTGCTGCAGGGCTGATCCCTGCTTGTCTCCATGTTCCAATCCTCCCTCACTGTTGCTTACCAGGTGTGCTGCCTACCCACAGGAGTACCTGGCACACCCACACCCCTTGGAATGGGGAGCTGTGGGGTGCCCTTTGGGCTGCATATGTGGGTTGGTGTCCCCAGAGTGGTGCAGGCTGGTCCCAAAGCCATGCTGGGGGGGGTGGATATGGCCATGGTGTGTGGGGGGAAACAGCACTGGCAGGGCTGTGCTGAGGGCTGGGGTCTGGCACAGCCACTCTGCCAGAGCACCCTGCACCTGGACCTTCCCTGTGTCAGAAGGTTCCTGTCCCCACGGGGCTGTGGTCCTGTGAGGGCCCTGTGCCCCGTGGCATGGCTGATCCCAGCAGGGCACACTGCCAGTCCAGCTCCTGGTGCTTTCCTCTTATGTCTGTTTTCCCACTTGTAAGGGACAGCCCTGGCTGACTTTTGGAGCTTGATATTAACTTACGAAAATTCTATGCCCAGGCAACATGCAAAGGGTGCTCGGAGTCCCAGCAGAGCTGTTGCCTGTTCCTGCTGCATTGCAGTGCCCTGACTCCAAACACGGAGTCGGGATCAGTGTGGGACAGGCTGTCCTGCAGGCATTGCTCCATCCTGACAGGATGCTTTGCTGAACCTTTGGAGTTGCCCCACGGGAGCTCCAGGCTGTGGATGCAGGCAGGAGGCCCTGGTGAGGGAGAAGGGGAAGAAGGGAAGGTTTGGCACCCTGATGCTGCCATGGACAACGGCAGAGCTTAGCACCATCAGGGTCAGACCCTCTGTGGTCGGTGGAGCAGGGGCCTGGCAGGCGTGTCACTGCAGTGCCCAGCCCAGGCACCTTTCCTTGGCCCTACACAGGCCCCACAAGGAGCCCTTGGGGCTGGCAAGGGGCTGTGCTGCCCCCAACCTGTGTGTGCTCCTGGCCATGGGCATGCTGCTGGCAGGCTGTTGGAAAGCTGCCAGTGCTGGTGATGCTCATTTTACTGTCTGGGAGCCCCATTAACTTGGTGTTAATTTCATTAACTTCCTTTTAACCTGCAATTAGCTTGGCCATGGCTGCTGGTCCTGTGCCCACAGCTGCTTTCAGTGGTGGCTGGGATGCACCCTGCAAGGCACAGCCCTGGATGGGGAATGGAAAACTGACTCTGTCCAAAGGCCATGGGCTTTGCTGGGGGACTGAACCACCTGGGCTGGTCCCTGGCCATGCTGTAAGAGGACATGGAGCTCAGCACCCCCATCCCCAAATGTGAGGGACCTGCTGGAGCTCTGTGCTGGAAAGCAGTGACAGCCCTGCAGCTGTGAGGGTGTCCCAGTGACTCCCAGTTCAAACTGGGATGCTGGAAGGACCAGGGCCAGGGACTGAGTGCTGCTCCTGACCCTGAAACTGCCCCAGGGCACAGCACCACAAGGATCTGCGGGGCCATGGGGCAGTGCTCCCCATGCCTTTGCAAGTGTGATGCCAGAAACAAGTCCCCCCACCTTGCTGTGAGCAGTGTGTGGGGCCTGGGGGCTTTGGCTTGGGAGGGATGTGTTGGGTTTTCACATTTTTCTTTTTTTCTGGGATGCACTGGTTCCCAGAGCTGAATGGCTTAGGGGTGACTGCAGCATTTGTCTCCAAAGAGCCTCTGGGTGAGCAGACCTGACATCCTGACTCCAGAGCAGGGAGTGAAGGAAGGAACCAGGCACACCGTACTGGTGTGAAATACCTCACAGTTCTCCCCTTGGCTGCATCTTCTCTCGGTTTGGAGTGGGGACAGGAGCAAGACCCTGGGGAAGCTTCATTTGTCCCATCTAAAGAACAACCCCAGCACCAAACTGGCGTGGGTGCAGCTTGCTTTCTCTCCTCCCTGCCTCAGAAGGCCCTCGGTGGGGCCGGACGGGCGATGGGGCTGCGAGGTACCAACAGAGCTGGTCTGTGAAACTTGGCCGGGAGCACAGAGGGAGATTGATGTTTGCTTGGGCGCTCAGCCCTCAGCTGCGGGCTCTGCCCGCCCCTGCACCAGCTGGGGACAAAAGCCCCGGCCCCGGGTGGCACTGCAGGGCTGGCGTAAGCCCCCCAGGACAGCTGGCAGCTCTGTAAGGTTGGCACCTGCCCAGCGAGCCAGAGTGAAGGGGCCGAGGGGCCATGCAGGGAGGTTTGCCCTCGGGGTGCTGCACATGCTCGGGTGTCTGAGCTCCACCGCAGAGCTGGAACACCCCTGGCCCCACCTCCACCTGATCTAGGGTCCAGTCCCCTGGCCAAGCCTGGATGGGGTGGAAAGGGGCTGGGGTGACTGTGGGGAGCACCCCACAGAGCTGGGTGGGGAGGGAGAGTGATGGGGTTTGGGACAGGGGGTTTGCAGGGGGATTCTGCCCAGCTCTGCTGGCATGTCCTTTGTGGGAGATAAATGTGACAGTCATCTATTATGTCAGAAATATCACCCGGAGAGGTAATGATATCTGGGTATAATGGCAGGTCAGGGCTCCTGACCCCACAGGGCAGTTGTGCTCTGGTGCCCTCCCCACACTGTGAGTGTGGGAGCTGGCTGCAGTCTTCTTGGCAGAGACAAATCCCCAGCACACACCACTGAAAATCCCAGAAAGCTTTATTTGCGTAGGAAGATTGATGCTGTTTAAAAACCCACCACTGCTGGAGGTTGGCGTGGCCGCCCAGTGCCCTCGGGTGCTGCTCGGGCACTGCTACCTCCCCGCTTGGCACTGCCTGGGGTGCTGGGGGAGCCGAGGGACACCTCTTCCTCTGCCTCCAGATGGGGCCTCCCCAAAAGCAAGTCTGGCCTGGACACACAGTGGGGCCCCTGGGGAACCCCACAGCAGGGGAGGCATGCACAGTGCTGGCGATGGGATGGAGCTGGCTCAGCCTGTTCTCGTGGGTCCCTCAGTCCCTTCGTGGGGTGGTCTGGGGCCAGTTCTCTGCCCCATCTGTGAAATGGGTGCAGGGGGTTGAGTGCTCTATGGGGCTCAGGGGGCTGAGAAGAGCTGGGTGATGCTGCCAGTCAGTCCTACGAGGAAGAGGGTGATGAATGCCTGAGGAGCCAGGCCAGGGACCACAGCAGGGGTTTCTGCCTGGACCTGGCTTCAGAAAGCAGTGCTGGCCTCCTGCCCATGTCCCCCTGCCCTGCAGTGTCCATTCTGCCATGGCAGGTGGGTCACCGGGACACTCGCTGTGCTGTGGGAACACCACAGCCTTCAAGGAAAGGGCCAAATCCTGTTTCCATCCTGCCCTGCCTGGAGGACTCTGGGCCTTCTCCTGCTCTCACGGCCATGGGGGGATGGACCCTGCTGGGCTGCAACCTCCTCCAGGCTGCCTGTGGGCAGAGGGAAAGGAGAGCATCAACACGCTCCTCTCTGTAGGACTTAAACATCACCTGCTGCTTTTATTTCCTGCAAAACACAGAGGGTATCCAGGTCTGGAGGGCTGAAAGCCTTGCTGAGCTTGTCCTGTCGAGGTTTCAGTTGCTCTCCTCTCCAGTGAAGGTGTAGCAGGGATGAACCTGTCGAGGGGATGCTGCACCTGGGTGCTGGGCTGGGGAATGGGGCAGTTTTCACCTCCATATCTCTCCTGGCACCATGGTGCTGTGGGAATCTGGCAGTCTGGGGATGCCACCACTCACTCTGCTCCTTCAAAAGGATTGGCCACTCTTTCCCCACTGCTTTAATCCTGAAAAATCTCCCTGCGAAGATGGGCTATGGGCCCTACCCTGTGGATAAAGCAGTGCCATCCCCCAGTGCCAAGTGACTCCCATCTGCAACTGCAATGGCCATCTGTGCCCCTTCAGTGGGACTGGGCTTGCCTGCTGCCTGCCTCAGAGCTGGCGTTTCCTTGGAGCACACAGAGCCTCCTGCCCAGTGTCGCTGCCAGTCCTGCCTGCAGCCGTGGGCATCATGGGCAGTTCTGAGCTCTGCAGGGAGGGAAGCATCCCCAGCCTGCTGCTTTGCTGTGTGTTGGAGCTGGCTAGGGGCTGGAGGGGCCCTGTCCACTGCTGGGCAGGGGACTACGGGGCCATAGCCGGCACCCCATACAGTCCAGGTGCAGGCAGGGGTGCTGTCTGCTGTTTCCTGCAACCAAGCTCCAGGCCAGAGGAGAGAGGACTGCATCCTCTCCCCTGGCTGCGTGGGGCCCACAGCTCCGTGATGCAGGCTGGAGAAGCAGCAGCCTAACATGGTAGGTGTGGAGAGGTGGAGGCTATTTTTCTGGAAGGTGGTGTTCTCTGACCACTGGCTGTGCAGCATGCCAAATTACCAGGGGCTCCCCTGTGTCCCTGGATACCTGGGGCTTCCCCCAGCAGCACAGCATTCCTGGGTAGTAGTTTTCCTATGCCCTGACAGTACAGCATCCTGGGTTCCTGGGGCTTCCCCAGCAGATCAGCATCCTGGGGTTCCTGGGGGTGACACCATGCAGGAAGCAGGAGGGGTCCCTCTCTCCAGCTGACCATGGGGACCTGTGGTTGTTGATCCCCCCACTTGGTGCCCTGGGGTCCATGGGGGCTGCCACATGTCCAGGCTCTGAAGCCCAGCCCAGCTCCGGGACAGAGGGAAATGTACTTCTGGCTGAGCTTGTGGCACCCGGGCACACTGAGGGGGTCAGACTGAGAGGTGGTCACACTTTTCCGGGCCTCAGGGCACCAAGTGGATGTCCTCTGAGCGCAGCACTTTGTAAACGACCCAGTAGAAGATATTGAAGACCAGGAAGGTGAAGGGGAAGACGGCTCTGGAGATGGTGTCGATGCGCTTGGCCCGGTCGAGGTAGCGCCTGCGGAGGCTCTCCCCTTCCCGCAGCACCGTGTTGGCTGCCGGGGGGCTGTACACGCCGGGGCCCTCCCCGGCCCCCTCCTTTGGCTGCAGGCAGTGGCCCAGCCCGTAGCCTCGCAGGTAGAAGCGGCTCTCACGGACAAGCTCTTCCTCCTGGCGAAGGGAAAGGCCGTCAGCCAGGGCACCCGCGGGTGCTGATGCTGCAGGGCTGAGGCTGCACGTCCTACACGCCCTGTGGTGCTGGGTGCCCAGGGCCTGGTGTGACATTGGGTGCTCTGTCAGAGAGCCCCAACCATGCAGGCAGGAGCACGGGGCTGGCAGTGCTGTGCACAGGGTACGGGCTGAGCACTGACCCACTGCCTGCACATCCAGCATGTGTTTTAAGGGTGCATCCAAAGGCAACCCGACCCTGGCAGCCCGACGCATATCCCCCTAGGCTTCTCCCAGCTCCAGCTAGGGAACTTGGGAAGCCTGACTCTGGCAGCCAGAGGGATGGGAGGTGAACTCGTGGAAGGGAGCACATAGGGGTGCAGGGTGCATTGGGTGCAGGGAGGTGACGTTTGCAGGCACTGCTGTGGCAGCTGTGTTTTCTGCAGGGTGAAAGTGTCACTGTGATGGTGAATAGGAATAGGGCAGCTTGCTGGGGCAGAGCAGGGCAAGGATGCAGGAATCTGGCTACCACCAGGACTTCCAGGGTCCCTCAGTCCCTCCAAGGGCCCAGACCCTCATTTCTCCCCAGGGCCACTTGGCAGGGGCTGCCTGGTGCAGCAAAGGAGGAAGACAGAGAACTGACTCCTTGCTGGTCTCTGCCCTTGCTCACCCTCTCTCTCCCCTTGCTGGCAGGGGGCTGCAGAGAGGGCATCGTGCCCGTGGGGTTTGCATGCCCATTATCAAGGCTGCAGAAGTGCCATGAGGATCTCTGGTAGCAGCCCACTGTCATTGTTCAGGGCACTGACTGCGGGCCCTCAGGTGCTGCTGGCCAGCAGTGCCCACACTCCTCCCCAGCAATAGCTTTGCATTGTTAGCCACTCGCCTTGTCCTGCTCTTTGATCCTTGGAGAGAGCTGTGTGTGCAAAGATTTGACGAGGGACAGGCATGTGCAAGCACGGGCTGCACACTGGGCTTTTTGCTGAGTCCCTGCACTCATTTGGTCTCTGTGGCTGATCTCCCCTCTGCCCTGCTGGTGCTGTACCTGGCTGTGGTGGGTCCCTTCTCGCAGGGCCTGCTGCAGGCAGTGCCTTGCCTTGTGCCTGGGTGCTGTTTGGGATCCCAAACGCCATCTCTGACCAGCACTGCCCTCCAGGACACGGAGGCTGCTCATTGAGGTCAGCCCGTGCAGGCGCTCGGCTGGCACGGGAGCTCTCATGCAGAGAGTTTGTACCCTGCCATCTTTATTTAACTCAACAATCCATGGGCTAAGCAAGGTTTTTCAGTGGGAAGAGCAGCAGTGGCTCAAATTGCTGAGGTGAGTTCTCATTTGCAGTGCAGTTTTATTTCCCTGCCCCAGGCTGAGTGCTTTCAGCTGGCCTGGATGGGGGGAGCTGGGGTGCCCTGTGTGTCTGGGGGACCAGCAGCTACTCCCCCAGCCTGGGGAACCAGCAGGCCCAGCCAGGGCGTTTGGGGCAGGAGATGGCACACTGGGAGTCCTGGTCCTCATAGCTGGAGCAGCCCCAAGGTGCTTACTGGGGGCTGAGGCTGGGTGCAGGCAGCTCCTGGGTCTGGATTTGGGTGGTCTGTGGGAAGGATTCGCTGTCAGACTGTCAAACCTGGTCTTTGCTTTGTCAGGCACAGGAGCTGCATGTAGAAGGGCTCTGCTCTGTCCTCTGATCGAGCAGAACCCCAGGGTGCTCCTGGCTACATCCAGTGCTGTGCCAGCAGCACCCTGGGGTGGCCCTGCAGCCTCCACCTCAGGGTAGCTGCACTTTGGTCTGTTCTAAGCCATCAGATGGTCCCTGGGTTCGACAGAGCCTCCTCCTCCCTGCCCTGGCTGGATTAATGTTCATCTCCAGGAGCTGACTGTGAAGGGCAGGGAGCAGGGGAATGTGCTGGCAAGCCAGGAAGCCTCTCCTGGCATCCATAGGCTCATGGATGGTGGAGGGAAGGTGAGGATGACCAGGCCAGATCTCCTCCCGGGATCTGTGGTCGATCCCCTGCATCTCCCAAACATCCTGGGAGCCTGCTCTGCCCCACAATCCTCCCTACACCTCAAGCTGGAAAGTGCCCGTGTGCCCCGAGCAGCTGCCCATGCTGGGGTGACTGCAGGCAGCTGAGAGTGCCTCGAACCCGCCTGGAGGACAGGCAGAGCCCTCACCCTGTCAGAGATGTGGGCACGGCTGGGGAGCTGGGCAGCAGCCCAGGAGCAGCCGTCAGTCTGCGTCAGCTTCACTCAGCCCTCACAAAGGGGCTGTGCTGGTCCTGCTTTATGGAAGGGGAACCCAAGGCACGGAGTGGGGGTGTCCACAGGGAAATCTGCTCCATTCCCATCCCCCTCTCAAAACTTTTGAGCCCAGGAAGCGACAGCTCCATCCTATGGACACATATTCTGTGCAAATCACTGGCTGCTTCTTCCACAGGCCCTTGCTGGCCCTCCGGGGCCGGCTGCTGGGGGGCTTGTTTTGGGGAGGGGAGGGTGAGGCTGGCTGGGGAAGCACGGGGGGCTGCCGGGGGGTCGTGCTTTACCCGGGAGCTGGAGAGCTGCGAGAGCGTCGCGTAGGTGTGCTCGCTGCTGTGCCGGCTGCTCAGCTGCTGCAGGGACTCCAGGCTGGCCGTCCCGCTGCTCAGGCCCTTTTGGCATCCAGCAGTGTGCACCAAACAGAAACAGGACAGCGGGTGACCGAGGGCTCTACCCCCGCCCCGGGGCAGTGGCTTTGGGCGCCACGATGGGGATGGTGGGGAGACGGGGGCTCTGTGAGGGGGGAAGAAGCCCCCCCCAGCTGTGCCCTGGCACCGGGATACGTCTTCAGCACGTGCCAAAGGGATTTGGTTGCACGGGACACTGTGAGCCTGTGTGGTGTGTATGTGTACTGTTTTCTGTGGAGATCTGGTGCCTCATGGCGTGTTTATGGCAAGAAAATGAGAGTGGGGCAGCCACACAAGCTTCTTGCAGGCCTGATGCCTGTGTTGATGGGCTGACGAAGGCAGGACTATTTCCATGAGTGAGGGACCCTGCCTCTCCTGATCCTGCTGTGCTCCTGTCTGCAGCCCAGACCTGTCCCTGGGTGCCACCAGGTCTCTGACATGACAGAGAGTCCCTGTCACCGCTGCGGCACAGCAAGAAGCCCAGGTTTGGGGCTGCAGGTAAGGGGAAAGGCTGGTTTTCCCTCATCCTCACTGTTCATTTTGCTGCTTTTTTAGAGGAAGCAGAGCCTGAGGATGTCCCAGCAGGAGAAGGACAGCACCCTAAGCAGGGCCTGGGCCACCCATGGGTGCTGTGCACTGTGCCGCGGTGCCTGTGGGTCCCCAGGGTGCTGGAGGAGCCGTCCGGGGCAATGGAAGGCAGCCCTGCCCTGGGGGCTGCTGAGAAACTGGCCCTGCAGCCCTGGGGTGGCCCCTCAGGGGCTGAGGACGGGCAGATGTCGTGAGAGGGGAGGACTCACCATCCTCTGCCGTCGCTGGCGGCGGCGCAGGCGCATGAACTCCTTGTGCTGGCGGGAGACAAAGTTGACGGCTGCGTACTCCAGCAAGGCGGCAAAGACGAAGAGCAGGCACACGGCCATCCAGATGTCAATGGCCTTCACGTAGGACACCTGCCAGGGCAAGAGGGGGCTCAGGGACCCACTGCCCCCCACCCTGCTTGTCCCCCCACCCTGCCAGCTTCATCCTGCTGCCAAGAAGCACAGGAGCCCTCTCAGCTTGGACACACGGGCCAGCACAGCCAGTGTTTCCCCTCAGCACACGCGGTGCCCCCGCTGACAAGGGTACAAAGCCACGCCATTCCCAGGGAAAGGCTGCCCCGCCCCTGGGACAATGGGGGTGGCAGTGGGCACCCTGGGTGCCCAAGTAGGCTGCAGTGGGGGAGCCCCAGCACTGACCTTGGGCAGGGAGGCCCGGGAGCCGGCGCTCTGCGTGGTCATGGTGAGCACCGTGGTGATGCCCAAGCCCACTCGGGCTGGCGCCGCATCCATGTTGATCCAAAAGGAGACCCAGGAGAGGATGACAATGAGTAGGCTGGGGATGTACATCTGGATCAGGTAGTAACCCATCTGCCTCTCCAGGTGGAACTTCACCTCAATGCAGGTGAACTTGCCTGTGGGGAAAGATGGCCCCGATGGGCAACAGGGACCCCTGGGCCAAGGTGAGGGAGTGGCAGCAGGTCCATGGGGTGCTCACCTGTGTTGTAGTACTTGGTGCAATAGCCCAGGTCCTTCTCATCCCTGAGGATGAACTGCGGGAGTGTCAAGCCCTCTGCCACCTGCACGGCCTCCTGCTCCTCCAGCCACTCGAAGATGAGGTCGTTCATAGTGTAGCCAACTGGAGGGGACGTAGGGAGCCATGGGATGAGGACACACACCCTATTCATCCCCACTCTGAACAACTGCTTTTTCCTGCTTATGTCCCTCAGAAAAAGGGAGTTGCCAGCTTTTGGGGTGGGATGGGATGGGATGGGATGGGATGGGAATAAAGCACAGCTTGAACCTCCCTAGGTACTCACAGCTCTCCAGCTGCATGGTGCATGTCTGGATGTCCATGGGGAAGTTCTTGAGGTCCATGGGGCAGGACAGGATCAGTGTCAGCCTGGATGAGGCAGAGGAAAGGGGAGGGTTGTTGGGGCTGGGGCAGTCAGGGAAAAGCTGCCCCACGGAAGGCAAGAGGAAAGCTTTGCCTCCCTACTCAGGCACTGCACCAGAGGAGAAAGTTCTACCTAATGCTGTAGAGCACATTGCCATTCTTGAAGATGCGCAGGAGCTTGTTGTCAGTGGTGACCTCATGGAAATTGGCCCCTTTCTCGTTGGCGAAGAACAAGTCTGGCTTCCAGATGGAGTCGAGCATGGAGGGGTCAAGGTCGAGGGAGTCGTCGGGATACTCCCGGTAAGCCAGGCGGGGGTCATTCCACTGCTGCCGCAGGAACACGTTCACCCGGTAGTCCTGGGACAGAGGGCACTGCGTCAGCTGGGAGCACCCCATGGTGCCTGGGAAGCAGGAGGAGGAGGAGCAAGAAGAGATGGAGGAGGAGGTGGAAGGGGCTCAGCCCTGCAGTTGCTGCCTGCCTGCCACTAATCACTGATGGGGCAGGGGCAGCTCAGGAGCCTTCCTGTGCTGTTGGCAGCCAGGGGAAATTAAAAAGCCAAAGCCACAGCAGCTGAGAGAAAGAGGAGGAGGAGAAGGAGGAGAAACACCTGCCTGCAGCATTCTACACACGGCTCTGTGGGCCTGTTGATATGGTGGTTGATGGTATTAAGGCTTTGCAGAAGCACAAATAGGGAATTTTTAGCTCTGGGGCTTCCTCAGGAATTCCTCATGCACCCAAGGAGGCTGGGGATGGCAGGGAGCTACCTTCAGCTGCCCTGCTGTGACCCTTTGGGAATCTCTCTTCCAGCTCAGGCACAGGAAATATGACCCACACAACTAAACTTAGGTTAACGGACCCCAGAAAAGCCACAGTCATGTATTATGGCTTTGCATTTCCCCACCGTGGTGCCAGGGCTCCCTTCAGAGAAGGGGTCACAGCACCCACTGCGAGCACAGCCAAGGGCGCTGGGACCCACATGCTCCCGGGCACAGCCGCCACCAGCCCCAAGGCACTGGGAGAGGAGAGCCCGTCGCGCCAGCAAAACCCTCACCATGGTGGTCTCGGTGACGGAGCCGAAGCTATTGATGAAGATGTTGCACGTCACGTTGACGGGTGGACCTGGAAAACAGCGTGAAGCCTCCTCTTGCCGCTGGCCGCTGCGACACGTGCGCTGCGCGGGCACACGTGGGGACACCGGCTCTGCACGCGCCGCGTGGATCAACGCACACGAGCATCCCCTGCCTGCTGGGGCCACCCCCGGAGTGCGTCGGGGTGACCCCCAGCCCAGCATGCCCAGCAACCACTGCAGCCACCGCCTGCACTGTCAGGCAAAGCGAGCACACGCAGGGCGGCCGTGCTGGCAGGAGCAGCCGGGACTCGGGGGAGGGCGTTGGGACAGAGGAATGTGGGTCAGGGTCCTGCCCCCAAAGCCCATTCCCTGGGTTTGGGCAGCCATAAGCATGGATCGCTGCCAGGTTTGGGATGCTCACATCTTTCCTCTTACCTTTGAAGTTGGGTCGAATTCGGGCATCATACCCTGATGTTCGTCCCATGAGCTTGTCCAGGAAATCAGAGGGTGACATGGGCTTGGGTGAGCTCCGGGAAGCAGCTTTAATCTCCTCTCGCCCTGAGACCAGGCTGTGGGGCAGAGGAGGTGAGTTAGCTGCCTGATGGCACCAGGGGTCTGCAGGCACATTTTGGCACCCCGTGGGGACAGCCAGCTGCCAGGGTAGGTGGCTGTGCCTGCGCTGTATCTGCTCCAGTGCCCAGTCAGCGTGCTGGCCCTGGGACCCCTTCCTTCTGCCGGGATCCCAGTGGCTTTTCCCCTCACCTACCACAGCCTGAGTGTCATGTGCCCACATTTTGCCTGTCCCCCCCCTCCAGCAAAGCCCCTGCCCATCATGTCCCTTGGCATGGTGATGGGGGCCGGGTGCCTCCTGGCTCCGGGGCTGCCGTGGGGACAGGGCACAGCAGGCCATGCCTTGTGCTCAGTGTCAGGCTCTGTGCCAGTGCTGGAGGGGGAAAGCAGGGAGGCTCCTTCCCACATTCCATCGCCAGCTCCAGCTTGAGTTGCCGAGCAAACAATCACACACTGCCTGTCAGGGGCTCGTGGCTTGAGTGGTTGGGGGACACAACAGCCCTGCCTGGGTGAGGTGTCCAGAGCACAGCTGGGGTTGTGACACCTTGCCAGGGGCCAGGGAGACATGGCAGGAGAGGAGCAGCAAAGCCCACCTCCACACCAGCCGTGGTGACAAGCTCTTCCACACAGCGCTCCCAACAATGATGGAGATTTATTTAAACTGACTCTGGAGGGGATATTTTTGTGAGTGCATCTTAGCCTGCCAGTTTCTCTCCTCCTGTCAGTCTATAATGATAATTTCAAGGAACAATGCGAGAGATGTTCACTAACCACATTGCCAGGCATGTGGCTGTGATGGGGAGGAACTAGTCAGAGCTCTCTGGACACAAAAGGACTATTGAGCATACTGCTGGTGCTGCTGCGTGCGGCCTTATAACTCCACCAGATCTATGCCCAGGTGGGTCTCACTCCTGCTTGGAGCTACAACCCCATTACTACAAGAAGAAGATGATGCTGGGAACCCTTTGGTCCTTCTTCCTACCTCCTTGTTCCTACCAACACACCTTGTTCCTACCTCTTTTCAAAGGGGTGAAATTCATACTAGAGGAGCTTATGTGCATCCTTGCCAGCAAGAAATGGCCACAACAGCCACTCCAAAATGTTCCAGTGGGGCAGGTTTTCCTTTAATTGGAGAAGGGCAGCAGAGTATCCAAGACTTGTCCTGACCAAGAGCAAAAGGCTGGGAGAAATTCCCCACCAGCAGCTGCACTAGCAAGGTGTGGTGCCTTTGGCAGGAAGGCTGCAAGAGGCCAGGCTAACAAGGAGTTAAGTCAGGCTTCTGCCTGCTACATAGCTGTGAACCATGTCCTCCTCAGCTGGAGAGGAGGATGAGGGTTCTCCCTTGGAGCACGTGGGAGGGAGGCTCCCGGGCTCCCTTGTCAGGCAGCTCCTTGAAGAGGCTCAGAACTGGCCAAGCCACAGCGGATCTGCAGCCCCAGTGGTGCTCAGACCTTGGGAACTGCGTGGGGGATGCCAAAACGCCCTGAGTGCAGCCACCTCCCACAGCATGCCTGGAACGCAGCCCTTGGGCACAGCCCCTGCCTGCAGCTCCCCTGCCTGCCCTGGGGGCCTCTGCCCCGATTCTGGGCTGGGCACTGCCGGGCCCCGGGGCTCAGCACCTCTCTGGAGCAAGTGGATGGTAGGGCTGGAAAATGCTGATGTCTGCCTGAAAACGCTGCCCTGAGACAAGCAGTTTCTGCGTGTGAAGCAGTATTATTTCACCCCTCCCTGCCACAAATATTGCAGATCCCCCCATGCTGCTCCAGCCGTACTGGCTGAGTGGTGAGAGGGGGACTGGGGGCAGGGAGCAGAGAGCAGGCTCAGCCCAGGAGTCTCCCTCCAACCCCTCCCTTCCTGGCTCTCCCCTGCATCCCACCTTGTCCCAGACAGCACCCAAGGTGGACAGAGATGGAAAAAGGAACCTGGGGGATTTAGATTTTCCACCCAAGTGGGCCAGGAGTTGTTCCTGCACCCATGGGACCTGAGGTACCCGGGGACTGGGTCAGGGACTGTCCTGAGCTCTCCTTCCCCCAAACACCATGAGCCAGGAGAGGATTTGGACATCTCAGGGGCTTGGCAGCACCAGAGAAGGAGCTGCCTGGACTATCACCTGGCTCAGCTCGCCCTTTCTCCATCGGTGTCAAGACTCTCCTGCTGGCCTAGGGCCAGGGGGATCCTCAGGGACTGCTGGGGACAGGCAGGGTCTGGTGGTGTGCGGTGGAGGGCTGGAGAGGGAAGGTCTGGTGGGTCCCCCGGGGTGCTGGGTCAGGGTCCTGGGGAATGGGGAACGAGGCCAGATTTGGGGTAGATTCTGTGGCCTGTGGGGAGGTCCACTTAGGGGCAGGGAGCGTTCTGTCTGGGGGCATCAGGCCCCGGAGAGAGGTCCGGATCGGGGGTCGGCGTACGGGTCCCGGGGCTCCTCTGGGTCTGAAAGGGAATGCTCAGGTCCCGCAGGAGGGGCAGGAGGGGTCCCGCAGGTCTCCGAGAGGGGTGATGCCGGGGTCCCGGAGGAGAATCGTGGCTCCCGGGGGATGGGGTCCGGGTGTCGGGGGAGCGGCGCGGAGCGCAGCGGTCCCGCAGCCCCGCGCAGCACCGAGCACCCGCGCCGTGCGCTCACCTGAGCGGGCCGCGCCGGGGCAGGAGGCAGCCGAGGAGGAGGACGAGGAGGAAGGCGAGGGTACCGGCCCGGAGCGCGCCCATCCCGCCGCAGCCCGCAGCCCCGCCGCCCCGGGCGCACGGGCAT
>WBMZ01004976.1:0-48769 GCA_013400975.1 Atrichornis clamosus
TGGGCAGAAAAGAAAACTTGCAAACTTAAGGGTTTGAAATACAGTGCAAGGAATGTTCCATTACCTTGGTTTCATACCTATTTTCTTTTGTGTTTGGGCTTCCCCTCTGATTTCCAGATATGAAGTGAGATATAAGGTTCTTCTGTTTCTTAATGATGAATGTTGTTTATTTTCCAGAATTGAAAGGGTTATAGACAACAATACTACGGTGAAAATGGTTCCCATCAAGATAGTTCATTCTGAGAGCAGCGCAGAGAAGGAGAGTCGGCAGAGTCTTGTCAGTACTATGGAGCCTCCTGCTTTACCCAGTGGTTTGGAAAAGGACCAGATTAAAACACTCAGCACTTCTGAGCAATCCTATTCACGATTCTGTGCTTACACCAGGCAAGGTGTAGAGCCAGAGCCAGAAGCCAGAACCAAACCAGCTGATCCTCAACCAGCTGAAGAACCTAGGAGCAACTTGAAGGACAGCAGTGCTGCCACGCAAGCATCCAGCTATGTAAAGGCCAAAGAAAAGACCTTCGAAGACTGGAAGTCAGAAGAACTAGCCAGAGAGATTGTGGGAAGAGATAAATCTCTAGCAGACATACTAGATCCTAATGTGAAAATAAAAACAACAATGGATCTGATGGTTGGTATATTCCCTAAAGATGAACATCTCCTAGAAGAAGCTCAGCAGCGCAGGAAGCTCCTGCCAAAAGTTCCATCTCCAAAAATTTCAGAAGAGAAGTGAGTATTACTTTCTGTAAGCCAGTATATCCTTGTAAGCTTCTGTCCAAAGCGTGTCAATATTCCTGGGGGTCTGAAGGTGAGAGTCTTCCTGCTGTTGAGGTTTGGGTATTTTCTAAGACTTTTATACTGGAATGGTACTCAAGTATATACTACTAACATTACCATTAGTGACAGAAACAGAACAGTCTATGTACGAAAAGTTTCCAAGACATGGTTAAAAGCCATTTTTTGACAACTTAAGGAATAATTAACTTTTCACATTGCATAGTGATTAAATATTTTACCAAGATCATCCAGTCTAGTAACTGAATAGAGAAGGAACAATATTCTAGACTTTTTATGTGATGAAAATTTACAATGACAACTTGAAGTGGGCATGATGATGCATTTTCCAGAAGTGAATGAGATCAAAGAAAGAAAACAATTTAATTCCATCCACATTGATGTTCTATGTTTTTTTATTTTCTTGATATGAGTTATCAGATAAATTGTAGCCTTCTGGAGAAGTTTGTGTGTGATTCCATAGTCAAAATGTTAAGTATTTACATTGTAGTATCCCACAATTGGCAGTCCAAAAGGATACTCTCTATGACACTGAGGTTTTTGCACTACTTGGTAAAATGTAGCTTTTTGGGGGTTTTTTTCCAGATGAGATGTCTTAGATCCATTCTTGTAATGGTGAAAGCTCTTCTGCACGAGTTCAGTTTTAGCTTTTGCTGAGCTTATACTGAGTTCATACATATTTTCTTCACAAGACAGCATTTATTTTATTTACATAGATAACGGTTTTCTCTTGAATCCCCTGCTTTCCTGGTGAAATGGTGGCTCTAAAAGATTGTCCTTTCTTTTCATTGATTAGGATGTCAAGGCAGTTAATGAAAGTTTTGACTTTTTCCCAGGAAAGAGGAGCAGAGTGCGCCGTCTGCCATCTCCCTGACAACCAATTCTACTTACTACAGCACATCTGCACCAAAGGCAGAGCTCCTGATTAAAATGAAGGACATGCAGGAGCAGCAGCAACAGCAGCAGAGTGAGGATGATTCTGAAGATGAGCTAGATCATGATTTGTCAGAGAAGAAGGTAAAATACATTTCTAAAAGTAGAGTGGGAGGCTCTGAGTTCTGTTCATTACATTAACTGTAAATTTGTTTGGCTAAACGCCACTCCATAAAAAGCCTTCTAGATGTACAGGATCACTTGGAAAAATCAGCCTCTTTTGGTTTTGGTGGGGTTTTTTTTGTTTCTGGATTTTTGGTTTTGGTTTTTTGTTTTTTAGTTTTCAGGGGTGAGTTAAGTGTTCAGCTGTGAATTTAGGAAGTTGATATTAGGTGCTTCTTGCAACTTGATGCATGTTTTGGAAAGTCTCAAGGGGAGAAGTTTTGGGGAGTTTAAAATAGCATTTTCTATTTGAAGTTCTTCTGTATTTCTCACTCTTACTATGTACAAAGAAACAGCAGTGCTTATGTATCCCACTGTAGCCAGTGGTGGTTTTAGTTGTTCCATATTTTTGAAATTTACGTCCAGAATTTGGGTTTGTCTTGAGAAAGAAGGAACATACACAGCTTCTTTTTTTTTTAATAACTTTTTTTTTCCTCTTTTTTTTTCCACATTTATTTTCATGGGAAGAAAACCACTTGGCCCATTATTTCTCCTGCCTCCCAATTTAATAACGATTGGAGGAGATAACTAATTAGCTTGGTGGATTCAGTGGAAGTTATTTGTCACTAAGGAGGGAAGCAGTCTTCTTTTTCATCACCATCCTTTGGTGTTTCATTTCTGATCGAAGGTCAGCATAATCCCCTAGATACTACAGTGATGATCTGACATTTCTGTGGTTTGAGAAAGTGCTGTCCTACAATAAAATCACTGCACTCATCTCATTAGTGATTTGGCACAAAATATTTTAATCATAGTTCCCAGTACGGATAAGCTGGAGGAAATGGTCTGTTTGATCAAGTAAAGTGATGTAGTTTAACTCTGTTTACCTAAGCCAGTAACGCAGTGGTGTGCAAACCTTTTCTGTTCAAGTCAGCTGCCAGGGTGTACTTGATAATCCAGTCCCAAAGAAATGTCTTTTAATTATTACGAATATATTTAGTTGCTAAGAATGAGAGATTTTATAGAAGATTCCCACCTCTGATTCAGTGCAGGAGTGGCTGCCACTGCCTTTGGGGGGGCTGTCTTGTTTTCTGTTCCCTCTGTTTGGTTTCAGTCTCCCTCTGCTGCCGCTGCATCGCACGGTTCAATGTGCCGTGCACTACCGGGGGCGTGGTGTGGCTGCAGCAGGACACCTTCCCTCACCCTTTTGCCAGACATCTGCTGAATCCAACAGCTGTACTATTCACACAAGTTAAGGATTTCACTTTATTTTAAATAGTTTGGTTTTATCTGGTGCCACACACGACTGTCACATTCATCTTTTTTGCTAGAATTAGTTTCATTCTCATTAATTACAGAGTAAGAGGGAGGTAAAATTAAACCTTTCTTGTTTTCCCAACAAATTAAATACTAAAACTTTTATAAGCAAAAGTGCCATTTATTTGTGTTGATTTCTAAACAGGAAAATCATGTTCACCCTTTTCATACTTCTCCATGCATCCCCCCAGCTTCAGTATACACCACTAATCATATGAGATGGGGAGGTTTTCATGAAGAGCTTTCAGCAGGACTCTCCAATCTTCTCCTCTTAAATGTACATGTTGTAGCACACACACCCTGCTGCTTGCTTCTCTCCCTGCTCTTCCACATGGGGTAGGATGAAGCACTCAGTTCAATGGGCTTTCATCATAGATCTTGCCAGAAAACATATAAAACTCAGCGTAAGTGGGTCGAGGCATCTTTATAACACAGACAGAATATATAGCTTGGCCCAGCTTCACATATTGGCAACAGTTTAACGAGGGGTTGTTAAGGACCAGAACATTTTAATAGCACACTTTATGACTGTAGTTATTTTAGAGGGGGCATATGCCCAGAACCTGTTACTTGATTCCTAAAAACTGGTCAGTTCTGTTATGAGATACCTTAATTGCAGTCCACTGTGGAATGATTGCAGTATTTGTCATTCTCTGCTCTGCAAACCAAAAATGTGTGGTGCTTTTTTTTTTCTTTTGAAATAAGTATAGGAATTTCATATGGAATTGTTAATTTTTTTTTTTCTGATTTTAATTTTTGGGTTGATCCCTGTATTCCCAGCTAGCAAGAAAGGAATGTGTGTGTCTTACGTACTGAGTTTAATGTAGGTTTACCACAATTGCAAAATACTGATCAGATGTTGAAGATGCTATGAGTGTTTTTTGAAGTAAGGAAAATCCATGTGTGGCTGTGTAGGAAGTTTTCCCTTTGCCCTTAGGAAAATTTCAGCAACTCCTGAAGAGGGTAAAAATAATTGAAGGATACCAAGTTTTTTCTGGTTTGAGGCCTGAATTGATTAGGAATGGGGTGATAGCAGAGTATGGTTTACATGAAAGCATGCCAAGCAATGAGCCACCTCAGCAGTGCTCTGCTGAGCTACTTTCTGTGCTGCTAGTCAGATCAGCAAGAATGATTGGAAAAAAAGTAGATTTTATTGTTTTCTTGTGTACTGGTATAGAAATCACAGCTCTAAATTATTCATCTGCCAGTCTCAAGACGTAGATGGCAGCTCTTCTGGCTCAGTAGATATTGAGCATAATACACATTTTTGCTGGTTAGCAAAGCATGTAGTGAGTTCACAGTATCTGCATGCAAAGGCTACTTCATCTGGGTAGGAAGCAATCAGTGATCATACTCCAATTCTTAATAGATATGACAGTCTTAGGGAGCATTTATGGCTCTCACCTGAAAAATTGTTGCTTTTAGAGGCTAGCTTCAGCTGCTTGGGATGTTACTAAACAGGATATTACTGGGAAGATGGCTTCTTTCTTTCTTTAAAGAAAGAAACTGAGAGAGCTGATCTGGACTAGCAGAGCGGATCAGTAAATGTTGAACAGCCATATGGATTTTTTTTCATTAGAGAAAGTTGCAGCACAGCAGCAGAAGTGAAAAAACTTGAGATAATAACATGGAGCACCACAGTATCCTGTTGTGTTTTGAATGGTGAAACAGCAGCATAGTGCATGTCGTCTGAGGGAAACGAGAGTGTAGCACTGTGACCTACATAATCCAAATGAAACTGCATTTGCATTGAGAGAAGGGGGAAAAATCAAATGCTGCAGATTAACCAGACCATAAAGCAGGCATCTGTAGAACTGCTTACTACCTTAATCTTTTGGGCACCCAGGCTAGCAGATAACCCAGATCCAGATTAACCTGGACCGAGTCCATTAAATCAAAAAGGAGAAAACCAGTATGGATAATTCATGGGTTGAATTTCTACTTTCAACAAGGCTGTTAAATTTTCAGGGTGTAGTTGCTTTCTGTTAAGATGGCAGACTGTTTTATGTTGGTTTTTGTTCCCAAAATAAATTGGCAATGACTGTTCAGTGGTCTCTGAGAGTGGCAGCTGCTATCAGTATGTTTCTTAGTAATCATGAAGGCTGGTAATCAGATTTGCATTTAGAAAGCAGAGTTCCAGAAGAATGTCATGAGTAATTAAAAAAGGGGGGAAAAAAGCCAGGGGTACTGTGAAATAATGTCTGTTTTAAAGGGTGTAATTTTCATTCAGAAATTGCACTGAGGTGTATGTTTAGAGAATGCTTTGGAAATTTTTCTTACCTGAAATTACCTGAATACCAGATAGGCATCTACATTTAAATGAATGATGCATTTTTAGGGTGTGATTCATCTCAGAGTAGACAACTAGCTGAACTGACTTCCACCCCTTGTGCACAAGTGAAAGCTAATGGGCATGTAAGAAACAAGACCTCTTGCCCAAATGCAGAAAAGTAGCACAGAGGGACCACAGGTCATCGAGGAAGACCTGGGTTCTTGGTCTGGTTCTGCTGGTGATGCACCTAACGTGCTTTTTATAAGGCAGTGCACGTGCATCTCAGGCAGTGGAACTATAGCACAGAATGCCCCTCAAACTGCCAGTGAGGTGGTATATTCACCTGGCATGGGACAGTGACAGTGACAGATGCTTCTTTAGTCTTCGGCAGAGCTACTTTGCACAGCTTTGTACAGGGCTGCTTCGTACAATACACAGTGGATTTTGTTCCCTGTTCTGTGCCATAGGGATTATGACTTCCCTACAGTAAGGCACTGTTAATGCTGAGATGTTCTGAGATTGGAAAGGACTGCTATTGGAGGAATGCTAATATTATGCAGAAAGGAAAAAAGCTTGCCAGTGCCCTAGTTTTAACTGTGTCGTGGCAAATACAGGATTGTTTTTCTGGTACTGTGTATCTTCCTAAGTGCAGCTCTTCAGCAAGGTGTTATGGACCTGGTATTTAGAGACACAAGGGTGTTCTGTACTTTATGCTATTCCATAGCAGGCTTTGAAGCTGCTCAAAGAAGAAGCAGGAGTGCTTGTTGGGTGGGGTGAATATCCTTCATCTTTTTCCACAAAGGTAATTTGCTTTAACACAGGTCTCCAGCTGAGCGTGGTACAGCTACGTCCTGAACTTTTGAATCCAGAGGCGTATAGACTTTAGAGATGTATTTATTTGTAATGCACTCATTGTCAAAGCCTCGTAGAAGTTTAAAATGTGTTGAAGTGCTAGCTGACATGACTTTCAGAAGTAGGGGAGAATGCAGTAGTGCTAATAAATTATCTCCTTTATTTTCCACAGCAAGAACTTATTGACAGCATTAGTAGGAAGCTGCAGGTGCTGAGAGAAGCACGGGAGACACTTCTGGAAGACATCCAAGCAAACAATATACTGGGGGAGGAGGTAGAGGCCATTGTGAAAGAAGTCTGCAAACCAAATGAGTTTGACAAATTCAAGATGTTTATTGGGGACCTTGACAAAGTGGTCAACCTCCTGCTCTCACTGTCCGGTCGCCTGGCCCGGGTGGAAAATGCCCTTAATAACCTGGATGACAACACCTCTCCGGAAGAACGGGTGAGAAAGGCCAACAATAATATCACTGCATTTAGGGAAGTTCCTGTGGGAGTTTTTGCTTGGTTTTGTTTATCTATATTGCAGCGCTCAAGATGAGGGATAGTGAGTGGATAAATCTCATAAGGCTTTTTTTTTAAGATTTCTTAAAACTTTTCTTGTTGCCTTCTTTTCTTGGAATACTTAAACTATACGTGGCTTGCTGAGAAAAAAGTGATTTTGGGGTGCAACATACTGGAAAGCAGACTTCTTGGCAAAAGTTTAAAGAAAGAGGGAATCTACTGATAAGAGTATTAAAAGGAGGCAAACAAAAATATTCTAACAATTCAAGATAGGAAAAGGAGTGTCCCTGCTGTAATGCAGAAAGCTTGCAGATTTCTCTATGCTCAACAAGGATCTTGATAAATATCTATAAGATTGTTACAAAGAAAATGCTTCTCATGTGCTACAGCTTCCTTCCACAACGCCTAGCAAAGAACAAGAGCAAGTAACAACAGAAAGACAAGCCCTTAAAAAATAAGCGGGAAGAGGGAGCAGGGACAGGTATTGCAAAAAGAATTTGTCAGTAGAAAACATGTTTTATCCAAGCAGAATAGCCTGGTAGTGATGTGGAGGACTTCCAGCAGATGTCAAAATTTCAGGAGCAGGAACATTCAAGGTACTCATACCTGTTGCATCCCACCTCTGCTTGCAGCAATTTGTTTAACTTCAGATCCCATCAGGGCTTGCCTGGGAAGGAGATGCATAGCAATACAGATACACACCAAAGGAGAGATGTAGATATGTGTGAAACTTGGGCTAAAATAAATAGAGAGAGTGGAGGGAGTGTTTGTGTCAAGTGAGTTTAACTTCTCCAATTAAGTGAATGTGAAGTAGGATTTTTGGTTTGCATCCATGGACTGAAATGCCAACAGTCCACCTGAGTGTTGTAACAGAATTTTTTCCACGGGCTGTGGCTTCATGTTGTGTTTCTTTAGATGTTCCATTGTTTCACCCATAAGAACCAGTGAGTGCTGGGACTGATCTGAAGCTGTGCTTTTGCTGTTTGGCCCTAACATACTTGTGTAATGGCTGTTCAGACCCCTCTCTGACTCAAGGGAAGGGAAAGCATTTGACAGCTTATTAAAGAGCTGATCAAAGCTTCTGACACTTAAATTTAATCCCTCGTTAGATTTGATTTTTTTAAATGTGGTTGCAGGTGCCTAATGGGGAAGGAGTGACCAGATGATACGTGCATATAGGAAACACAGTTTGAGAGCTGTGATAAAAACAGCTTACTGGCTGGGTGTGGAAAAGGAAGACAGTGAGGAGGTGGTGTAGTAAGGACAGTCAGAAATTGTCTGTGTGCTCTTATGTCAAACTTACACTGACAGAAATCCAAATCCGTAACATATTNAGATCAAAGCTTCTGACACTTAAAGAAATTTAATCCCTCGTTAGATTTTTTTTTTTTAAATGTGGTTGCAGGTGCCTAATGGGGAAGGAGTGACCAGATGATACGTGCATATAGGAAACACAGTTTGAGAGCTGTGATAAAAACAGCTTACTGGCTGGGTGTGGAAAAGGAAGACAGTGAGGAGGTGGTGTAGTAAGGACAGTCAGAAATTGTCTGTGTGCTCTTATGTCAAACTTACACTGACAGAAATCCAAATCCGTAACATATTTTAATCCCTATTCATCTTCACATGCCCTGACACCAGTCTTGCCATAGTAACATCAGAAATTATCAGGAGTGATCCATCAGGATTGAGACGAGCCTTGGAGAGAAAGACTAGGGGGTGTTTGTGGATGAAAAACTTGACTTGACTCAGCAATGTGTATTTGCAGCCCAGAGGGCCAATTGTGTCCCGGTCTACATCAAAAGCAGCGTGGCCAGCTGGTCAAGGGAGAGAATTTTGCCCCTCTGCCCTTGTGAGACCCCACCTGGACTGCTGCATCCAGCTCTGGAGCCCAAAACACAAGAAAGATATGGACCTGTTGGAACACATCCAGAGGAGAGCCACTAAGTTGGTCAGAGGGCTGAGGCATCTCTCCTAGGAAGACAGGCAGAGAGCTGGGGCTGTTCAGCTTGGAGAAGAAAATATCAGGGAGATCTTAGAGCAGCCTTCCAGTACCTAAAGGGGGCTCAGGAAAGGGTTGGAGAGGGACTTTTTACAAGGGCATGTAGTGATAGGACAAGAGGCAGTGACCTTAAGCTGAAGGAGGACAGGTTTGGATTAGCTATTAAGAAGAAGTTCTTTACTGAGGGTGGTGAGGCACTGGAACCAGTGAGTTTATCCAGAGAGATTGTAGACTCCCCATTCCTGGAAATATTCCGGACCAGGTTGGATGGGGCTTTGAGCAACCTGGTCTGGGCATTAGGGTTTGGAACTAGATGATCTTGAAGGTCCCTTTCAACCCAAACCATTCTATGATTCTATGAAATGTATCTGGAAGTGTTGAATTTAGACTGGTGCTTGTGGCTTTTTTGGTTATCCTTTAGTATTTTGTAGGTCAAATGATAATATGTGGTGAACCACTAACGGACCATATAAACAAAATAAGGGATTTTGCTTCCATTGCTGGGGAGCATTTCCTCAGTGATCACTGATTTTTTAAAATTTTTTTTTTTAGCTGATGTTGGCTAATAAACATTGCCCTGATAAATTTCCACTGTCTAGAAACCAGCAACAGCTTACCAAATTTTCTAAATAAAAACAGTCAAATAATCACTGCTGAGTTAATATTCTGACTATCAGATGCTCTGTCATAGGTCTTTTTTGCCACAGGGAACAGTACCAGGTATTTCAAGTTCAGCTTCTGAAAGGGCTTCCATGTGAAGAGCTACCACCCCTTCCTCGTACACATCAAGGCCAGCGTGTTCTCACTGCTCGCCCTGTGTGTTAGGAATGCTGAAGCACTAAACCAGCAGTCCACAGCAATCAGGTGCCTCAACACACAGCACCTGCAAGACTAGGGACAAGTGCCAAGGATAGTAGTTTAGGAACTGGATGCTGGGAAGTCCGATAGATAGAGGGAGTTCATCTTTGTATGGCTGTGGTTCAAAACAGCAACCTGTTCTTGAGAAAGACTGAATAGAAAGAGCAAAAGATTGTTCCATCAGAGGAGCTTCAGGTGGCCTGTGTTGGCTGGGGCTTCAGAGCAGTGCTAACTGCAAAAAACCCTTCTGCTCTCTGCTTGCCTTTAGTTGGTTGAAGATGGCCAGATGAAACCGTCTGACATCATTTACTCCATTAGCCTGAGTGACCCCTTTACCCGTTGCTCAAAGAACCTCCTCAAAAATGGTGACTTGAGCTTGTTGCAGTGTGTTTCAGTTTACCCTTCAAAACAGGCTTTCTGGTGTCAATCATCTTTGACAGAGGTAGAAATAAGTTCAAGAGGTATCATTTGCTTCCTTCCTTTCTGCATCTCGCTTTCTTTAGGTTTTCCCTAAACCTCGACAAGGGCAGAGGTGCTAAGGTGTCATACAAAGCTTATAAGTAGTGTTTGCTTTTCTTAAACTTACCAGGTTATTCATGTTCATCTTAAAGTAACACCATAGGCTTGGTAGAAAAAACCTATACAACTTAAACCTCAGGAATTGTGATGAAGAACTAAACATTTGCTTGTTTGTGTGTCTGTTGGCAATGAGAGCAAATGGCTTGAAAACCAGAGCTGTTTGATTGCAAGGTTATGCAGCTAACTACAACTGAGCTACCAGCTGGTTGACACGTGTCCTCTTGTGTTCATCAGATTCTGGCTAGTTCTGCTGCTGCTCAGCACACACACGCTTGCAAGGCTGCCCTGGGAGCAGCCTAGCCACACTCCCAAGTTTAGACCTGTCTGCTAGTTGCCCTGGTGAATTTAAGGAGAACTGTTAGTTCCATCTCTTTGCAGGAGATAGTTCTGCTTGCAACTTGCAGTCGGAATTTTTTTTTCCCTGGCATAAGCTCAAAGGAAGATTAAACTGTGTTTTTTCTAATAGTGTGTGATTTTTGTGATGTCTTCCTTAGCTGTCTTGAATCCTGAGTTAATCTAGGCTGTGTATTTTAAGTACATTGAGACTACAAATCTGAAAACATTTCACTCTTGAGCTTTGGGCTGTCTGTAGAAAAAGAGTCAGCACAGGATGCATGTGCAGCTCTGACAGATAGGTTTATTAAAGCTCACTGGTCTGTAGCCCCCTTTGTCTCATACTTCCATCTTTAAAAGACTCTGTTTTATACTCTACAGAAACATTCCTCTGTAAATCCTTCAGGCTTATTAAATAGCACATGTGATTTAACAGAAAGTGCAAATTTAAAAAATGGACAGGTTTATTAGAACAGACTGAGGTTTATTTGAAGACAGTTTCTCAAAGAAAATTCATCTGTGAAGCAAAGGTAGGAGTTATGGATTGGTACATCTGAGGGGCACTTTTTAATTAAGTACAGATGTCTGTACAGAATTCTTGATGTCAGAGTAGGCCAGCCGTACTCTGTCACTGGAAAAAGGCAATCACTTCTAGGCAGGCATCTGAAATAGGCTGGATTAATGATGGTCCTGTTTCTCTCCATACACTGCCAAAGGAGTGTTGCCAGGTGATTCAGCTGGGACTGTGTAGACAGGTGATGTTGAGGGAGAGGAACCTCACCCTCCTTGCTCATGTATCTCTGTGAATGGGGTATAGCTGCTGTCCTCTGCTCTCCTCTTTCTTTGTGTGCTTTTCCATTCAACCCCCCTTTTTCCTATTTTGTCTCTTGTGAAGGCACAAAGCAGAAAGTTTACAGCCCTTTTTGGAGAATAATGCTTTTTTAATTTTTTTGCTTCCCTTCTGTTGTCTTGCCTCAGCTTTCACTCTTGTTCATTTCTGAAGACCACATGCCTTCACATCTCATCGACAAGGCAGAATTGCTAAATACACAGTGTCAGGAGCTGTGTAAGAACAAATTGCTCCGTTAATTGGTCCATTTCTGGGTTCTGTAACCACAGCTGTGCCAGTGCGGTGTATTGAAGATGTACGACATTGCTGAGTGAAGTCTTAATCTGAAGAACTGTTTTTCAAAGGCAACTGTATTTTATACAGCTATTTAGAACTATTAAATAATATAGTAGTCTTTGTATCTGTGATTGTTTTTGAGGCCAATAGAAAGTAATGGTGCATCTTTCATTGATTTACTATGGGGAGGGAGTTCAGTTTGTTAATGCATTTTATTAGACTAAATTTTATTAAGCATTCCTCTTCCACCTTTCTAAATATTCAGGAAAGTTTTTGTCTTTGTAGCTAAAACAGACTTGACATTTAAACACTGAAGCTGTTGTCCCAACCTAGTGAACCCAGAGAATTTTTAACTCTTTTTCCTCTCTCCTAAGCGGACGTTGGTAGATAAGCAAAAACTGCTGACCCAGCAACATGAAGATGCAAAGGAACTGAAGGAAAACCTGGATCGTCGAGAGCGCATTGTCTTTGACATTTTGGCGAACTACTTGAGCGAGGAGAACTTAGCAGACTACGAGCACTTTGTGAAAATGAAGTCGGCCCTCATCATTGAGCAGCGAGAGCTGGAGGACAAGATCAAGCTGGGGGAGGAGCAGTTGAAGTGTCTGACCGACAGCCTCCAACCCGAGCGGCTCAAATAAGGGCTCTGAGTCCGACCAACGATGGGGAAAATGGGAAAGAAGGAAGGGATAGCGGAGGTTCCAAGTATACAAATGAGTATCTTGGCTTGCCTAAGTGTCTGGTAGAGAAACAAGTGCACAAGAGAAAAATAGCTCTCACGACAGCAATAATGCTCTTTCATTTTTTTTTGGAATGATGTATTTAATTTTTTAGAACACATTTTTATTGCTGGACTCTACAGCTGTTCCTCATTGCTTAACTTGCAGAAAGCTCCACAGAAAAGGACAGACTTAGCCTTTCTGCTCAGTATGTTCAAAGTCTGTGGCAGTTGTGCATCCAAACAATGGTTTTTAGAACAGGTTGTATACTTTCTTTATGTTCAGATGCTGCACAGTCTGCTGGGAAACCCTACAGCAATTCATGAATGCACACACATTTAGAAGCTCTAAATTTAGTGGGGTTTTACGGTTTTTTTTAAAGACACATTAAATGGGGGAAGTGTGCATCTTACAGCTAATATATTCAGATTGCTGAAATGTAGTGTCACTCTGATCCTGTGGCATCAGACACTTTTTTGTAATACTGTATATAGGATGGCACTTTCCCCTTGCAGAAAACAACTTTAAAATCAGTCTCAGTTAAATGCTTCCTAACCAGCTTGCAAATCACATAATGGCTACCCTGCTGAAGATTTTTTTTTAATAATTATTTTGCAAGACATATTTGTACACCCTCTTAATGCAATGCAAGTGATTTTCTTTACCAAGTTGTACTTGATTTAAGAAACAGGCTGGAAGTACTCTGATGATTTTATTCAAAACATTTTTTATCTAAATTATTTACAAGGCTCGTTTGCTTTTTTGTGCTTTTTTATGCATGTTTTTATTCTTCTTCCCCCAAACCCACTACACTTCATGAAAATAAATGTAGGTTAAGGACACTGCTTCTGTTTTTCTTCTGATTGCTCAACATTGTGATGGTTTCATCTAGACAGTTAAGTTCTACTGAAGCTGAACATAATGCTGTTTGTTCCTCTTTCTCAGACTACCAAATGCAATAGAAACCCTTCTGCCATGTAAATACCGTGCATTACTTGGAGCTACTCTGCTTGGTAACTGTGAACGGAAGTGGGGCTGTTTGCTTGTTTTTTCCATTGCACAGTGATAAAGGAGAGGATGTTAGTTCACACTATCAGATCACTGTTCGTGTCCTCCAAATACTGCCATTGACTTACAACAGATGATTTCCAGTAGCTCTAAAAAGAGGTGCTAACTTGTGTTCCAGTGCAGTAATATGTTATGCTGACTTGCTCAGATATCTGCAGAGAAATTCTGTAGTGTCTAAATGTCAAGTTCTGTGTTAAGATAAAGTTTTACAGGCAAAGAAAGTCTTGGAAGACTTTGTGTATATGCCATCTCCATTGTAGTAAGGAAAACGTTTCCCTCTCCTCAGACAACCAGGTTCCCCAACAAGAAGCCATTTTCAAGGCTGATGTGAATGCCGGTCTGTAGCTTAACAGGCTGGAAATACAAATAGTCAGTTGTTGAAAAGAGAGAAGAAAATGCTTCCCACTACTTCTGCAGTATGGCAGCATTCACAAGAGTTTTTCTGTCCTTACCTGAATCCTCTCTTTTGTGTGGAGGGAACTGGAGAGGTGCAGATCAGTGAATTCCTTGCGAGTTGGGGAACTGGGGAGCAAAAACCCTCTGGAACTCCTTTAGAGACAGGTGCAAACCTTAAAAGGACTGTTGTCACCCCCCACGTCTTTATAGTGCACTACTTTGTATACCTGGACCAAATCTTTAATAAAATGATGTTGATGTGTATCAGCTGAGGTCAAATGGAGCTACCATTTTACAAGACCTACAGCTGACCTTAGTTTCTCCCTCCTAGTTCAGAAATATAGTCTTCTAGCATCTCACAGTTATTTGCTGCTATGTTCCTAGGACAAGTGGTCCCTTTGTCCTTAAACTTATCCCTTAACCATAACCAACCCAAAACTAAACATAAATAAATTATGCTTGTCTTTTAGCTTGGAGAAGAGTGTGCATTGTTTTATCTGTGGCATTTTAAAAATTTTACATATTGTGGTTACTCTGAAATGTGTATGTGAAATGTGAATAATAATATAATTACAATGTGTTTGTATACAGTACTTTGATTTAGATCTCTGGTAAAAGGTAGCAATATTGTGAAAGCTGTATCTGTAATCCTTTTCACAGAACAGTTGTGTAGACACTATTATCTCCTTTCCTTTTTTAAAGCTGTTGAAAATCACTCACCCTGGAAACCTGAAGATGGTGGCCTCCCAATGTTATATGTAAATCTGTAAATAGTTGTACTGTTGCTTTTTGAAAAAATCTGGTGCTAATGTTTTGCCTTTGGCATCCTGGGGATGGCTGTTTCTTCATCCTTTGTTGTTCTCAATTCTAGATCTCTTTGTATAGTGAAAGATTTCCATGCTTCTCCAGCTGTTTGGATCTTGCAGCCCAGAGTGAAAATGTACAGTTTTCCTGCCTGACACTTAACACGTACCTACTGACAAATGGTATTGCTTGACTTTGAGAAAATAAACTGTATATTTCAATGTAGAGTTAGTTTTTGTGTGCAGTTTTAATGTGAAAAGTTACTGCTTTGCTTTGAAGTGTTGGCCATCTCGTGGTGACTGTCAACAGTGCTCTGAGCTCTTAAATGCCCAGCCAGGCCGTTTGTCCTGTGGTCTGAGGTAGTTTGCTGTCTTTGCACAGCTTATTTAACATGTTGAGTAGTGGATCATTCTCAAGTTCCAGTGTAAGCACCAGAAATGTGTTCATGTCTATTTAGTATTTTAAGCATGTGAATATGAGGTGGCAGAAAGGAAAAAATAAATGGGTCTCTCACCACTTACAGAGTGTATGCCAGGGGAGCAGCTCAGACTTGTCTGCTTGGGCAGTTCCTCTGTTTTAGCTTCATCCCATGTTTAGAATGGATACTTCATATGGAAATACCTAGAGTCAGTGGTGCTCAAGATTTTTTGCAAGAACAGATCACTTGTGAACTCTCCAACTCTAGCAGACTTTCACAGAAGCTGCAGTTTGATGGGAGTTCTGAGATTAACTGCAGAATCTTCTGCCTTACTGGGAAGCACTGCCAAATGTGCACAAATCTGTAGTAGAGGTGACAATAGATCACAGAACCATAGCTTGATAAATCATCCTGGAAATTCCTTGTCTTTGATGCTTTATGAAGGTCTTTATGGAAACTTATCTGGGAAAAGGAAGTTGGGGAAGGAAAAATACATGGGTATTTGTAGGATTTTTCTACACGTCCTTTTCACCCTCTCTTCCCCCTCTCTCTTTGTACACGGACCCATCTGTTTGTGCCTGTTTTTGTGAGCACTAGGTATAAACCAGGATGGCAACTCTAGAGGAGTAACAGTATAGTTTTTGTATACTATTTGAATTTTTTTTAAATTGCCTTTCTTTAGACTGAAATTGGGCTCTTTATTTTCTGTTGTGGGGTACTTGAGACACTCAGATTTCAAAGGAGTCACCATTTCACGTGTTCTTTCCTAATCAAGTTCTAGTGATTAATTTTGGTGTACTTAATTGTCTCAGTTTTTACAGCTGAAGTAACCTTCTGGCAATCCAGTAGCTCTAGCAAGGCCTCACGATACGCAGTGAATAGCAACTCCTATTTTGGTGGTGTCTGGTCCTGAATTGCAGAAGTTCAGAGGCTTATTCTAATTAAGGGCTTCTCAGTTGAACAGGTTTTTTTAGAGTATAAATTGTTTTTTCTACATACTTGGGCAGAACATGCCCACAGAGTAAATGTTATAAAAATTTATAAATACAGTTTTTAAATACTGGAATATATATTGTCAGTTGTCAGCAGTGGTATATTGGTCATCACGTTTACTTACCACAGTTCTAGTCTGTAACTTCACTAATTATAATGATCTACAAACTGTAAGATGGGTTACCCATGTGAATTAGCAACTCACTTCTGAAATCTTGGGTTTCATTCTTCCTACCTGCTGTTTTGATAATATTTTTATGAATAAAGTTGTTCCATTTGAAGTACATTAATACATTTCAGAGGAAAATCTGAATTTAAATAAATTGGGTGCAGTTCAAGAGCAGAAGGTAATTTCTCACTCTGACTACAAGAGCACACCTGCAAGCAGAGGAGGTAACTCTTCAAGACAGGCTACATTAAAGACCTTTTTCTTGGTTGCAACCATGTGGGTGGATGGGCTGTTGTGTATCTTAGGCTGAATTTTATTTTAGTCGCAGCAGTTGAGCCTTTCCAGAGCACAAGGATAGTAAAACGCATTTTTATTTTTATTCTCCTATGCTAGAAATTCTCACAATGGCTTCATTTTTAGGTGCTTTGATATCTGTTGGAGGCAGTCTTCTAAATTTGGCCGGGGAAGATGGCCTGGGGCCTGGGCTGTGCCTTCCCCTCCCGCCAAGCGCGACAGCGTTAGTGGAGTCTGTGTTCTGCCTCCCTCTCAGTTCTCCATGCAACAACTGCTTCCTGGTGAAGTCAACAAGAAACTCATCCACTGTCACCACCTGTTGCCTGCTGCTGCTGCTTTTGACTGCCTTGTGTGGTTCTGGCTGCTGCCATGGATGGGATACCAAGAATATCTGGACTCTTGATGTGGTGGTTTCTGGCACCTCTTCTGGGGAGAAGCAGAATGAGGAATTTCGTGTATCTCCTGCTCACTAGGTGTCATTTGTTAACCTACTAGAGCACAACCATATTCCCACTGCATATCCTCTTTTATTGGAATACTTGAATTTGCTGCTCATGATTGCCTGTCTTAACACAGGAAAGATTTTAATTAAAGCAAATGGATTGTGACTGAGAAGCTGAAGATGTCCAGGGTGATGGAAGATAGAGAAGAATAATAATACATACTTTTAGTAACATAAAATCTCCAGTAAAATGGCATCTAAATGAAGCCTGCATGCTACATGTCCCAGGTGAGAAGTCAAGAATTTTAGATCTATGTTCATCTATTTTAATGAAGTCAGTGTAAGAAATGTGCTTTTTTTAAGCACATACCAAGCTACAACTGTGTTAAGTATTGGTTCCAAGCAACTTCCATAAGAGGAGCCAGCACTGGCTCTGGGAAAGCTGTGGTCTGACGCACATTACCAAGAGTTGTTAGTTTGCTGCTGTTCCTTGTGACAGCAGCATTTGCTGGGCTCCTTGTGGAGAACATGTTCTGTAAACTGAGTAATGGATGTCTCCTTAAAAGAGTTTCAGCAAAACATTGTTTCAGTAGAGCTGTGAAGTCCAAGAACCTGAGAGGAATTAACAAAATCTTCATGATGAAGATTGTTTCATGCATTTAGATTCAACATCTGTTTCACTTCCCAGCTGTCTGCTCTTCATAGTGTTTGTTACTGATAAATTAGACTTGTGTCTTTTCTAACAGCCTCGGAGAAATATAAATACAGTGAGCAGTCACAGGCTAAATAATAAGCAATGGAAGGAAGATAAGATCGTTTATCTCAGTATCTAAATATGAAAAGCACGAGTCCTGTGAGTGCTATTCAGAGCCACTCCCAGGAGTTCCAGCTCCAGCAGCTTTCTCACACAGGTATGGTTCCTCCAGAGATAAAAAGGGAAATCAAGCCGTGATGATCGAAGTGACCAACACTGACTGGAAAGGGGTGGAGCAGTCATTCTCTTACTAATGGGGTGATACATATCACAAGGAAGTGAAAACCAAGAAAACCTGAAAGGATCAGTGCCCTGAAGGAAGAAAAACTAAACCAGTGGTGAAGTGCTTCAGGACTGAATTTCCTGTTTTTCTTCCTCCATACCTGATGCAGCAGCACCATTCTGTATCCATATGCTAGAGCAGGCTTTTTTAATTACTATAGTGTAAAAAAACCTTTAAGCATCTTTGAAAACGGAAGTTACAGGGAACAACTGGGAATTTCAGAATCTCAGGTCTCACCGTGTCAGAGACCATCATGCTGTTTTGTGCATTCAGT
The DNA here is from genome assembly GCA_013400975.1 of Atrichornis clamosus. Classification (NCBI taxonomy): domain Eukaryota; kingdom Metazoa; phylum Chordata; class Aves; order Passeriformes; family Menuridae; genus Atrichornis; species Atrichornis clamosus. The sequence goes on from WBMZ01004976.1 coordinate 18,285, forward strand.
GACGCCCCTTTCTTGGTTCAGGAGACACTGGCACAGCTCTGGCAGTAAGGAGCATTCAGCATTGAAGAAGTTACCCTTTGAGGAAGAAGTCGTCCTTTCTCTGTGGTCATCCTAAATTCACTAAACATCCCAGCTAACTGGGCATGCCAAGATGCTGAAGTCACACAGGCTGAGAGATGAGGGTATTTTCCATCTCGTACAGCACAACATTTACAGAGTGAGTGACCTGGCTTGTTCCCTGGGGTTTTGCTTCCCAATTGCCACCTCCTCAGAGCTTGATTTAATACCAGGCTTCTGGTTGAGGACAGAGCTATACCCAGTTCCTGTTAAAGCTGGATCACCATGTGCTGCCAGGAAAGTGTGATTTAGCAAGAAGCAAAGCCTTGCCATCTGGGTATCAATAGGGAGTGGAGGATCTTGGGTTTCTGTTCCCAGGAGTTTTTTACAGAGTTCAAGGTAGGTGATCAGTGAATTGGAAAACAGAAATAGCACATGGAGAAGTGTGACCAGAATGCACCCCAGTGCACTGCCAGATCACAGAATGGCCTGGGTTGGAAGGCACCTTAAAAATCATCTAGTTCCAACTCCCTGCCATAGGCAGGGACACCTTCCACTAGACCTGGTTGCTCAGGGTCTCATCCAAGCTGGCCTTGCATGTTTCCAGGGATGGGCCATCCACAGCTTCTCTGGGCAACCTGTTCCAGTGCCTCACCACCCTCACGGTAAAGAATTTCTTACTACCTAATCTAAATCTACCTTTCAGTTTAAAACCTTGTCCTGTCACTGCATGCCCTTGTAAGAATTCCCTCTCCAGTTCTATTGTAGGCCCTGTTCAGGTACTGGAAGGTGCTGTAAGGTCTCCCTGGAGCCTTCTCTTCTCCAGGCTGAACAGCCCCAACTCTCTCAGTGTGTCCTCACAGGAGAGGGGCTCCAGCTCTTGGGTCATCTTCCAGGCCCTCCTCTGGACCTGCTTTAAGAGGTCCCCATCTTGTGCTGGGGACCCCAGAGCTGGACACAGTGCTCCAGGCAGAATCACCTCTCTTGACCTGCTGGCCACGCTGCTTTTGATTCAGCCCACGGATACATTTGGCTTTCTGAGCTGCAAGCCCACTCTTCTGGCTCATGTCCAGCCTTTTGTCCATCTCCAGATGCAGGATACAACATCAGGCTCTGAATCCAACCTTAAAGTGCTGTATAATTGCAGCATTAGTGCCAAAGCTTGTTGAGGATACAACTGCAGATCCACTTCAGTCTTTTTTTTTCTAGTCTGAGGTGCCTGGGTTCAGACACTGGTATTAACATCAGTATTGAAGTCCAACTCTTCAGCAAGTACAGAGGCTAGATCTGGATTGCAGTTTAGGTATATAGTTAGTGGCCTAAACTAGGAGCCTAATTGGCTCTGATTCCCTTTATAGCCAAGCTGGAATAAAGTTGCTAAAAGCTTGGCTCAACACAAATATCTCTCCCTTCCTCACCTCCCTCTCGTCTTGGCAGACAAAGCTAATTTAGGCATTGAAATCAGAATTGGGATTTATCTGTGCTTTGGGTCCCTAACTCGGCATTCAATTCTAAAAGCTGAGGGGTTTTGTTGTGCAGCGTTAATTGCAGGTCAAACGCCTGCACATGCTGAATCCTTTTGATTTTAGCACAGAAGAGATGTCTCTGGTGTTTGAGTCTCTGGTTGTTACTTAGACCAGCATTTTTATGCAACGGGCAGTTCCACCACAGCAGTAAGAGATGATTACAGCAGAAGCCCAGTGATAATGGTCACCCTTTGCCACATATATGGCAAACAATGAAGAGGGAAGTTGTATAGAGCAAGGTTGGTAGTCTGGGTGTGTTCAAACAAACTGACATTTCATATGGTGACCTGTAAAGCAATTAATCAAGGAGCAAATGATGGAGATCACATGGACAGGGTGATGACATAGAGACCAGACTCAAAAACTGTGTGGAGTCACAGTGAATGAACAGCTCACATGAGCTCTGTTCTCCAGGAAAAAGGCTGAATCAGAGGAACACGGGGAAAGTAGGGTGATGCAATATTGCTGAAAACTTCATGAACTTTCTAAAATACTGTGTCTAATCCCACTACCTATATCCAATGCAAACATGCTGAAAAACAGGAAAATGAGAGAAGAGACTCATGTAAATTATTAGAGTACAGAGAGTATCTAAACACAACCAAAGAGCACTCACTGATCAAAACTGGGGTTTAAAAGTTGCTGTGTGCTACAGAGCATCACATAAGACGTGAGACCCATTTAAGCAGAGACAGCTCTGTCAAGACCCTGTGAGTACAAGACAGATACATGAAAATAAAAATCACGTGCAAATGTTCAGGGGTGTCAGGAGTGCAGTACTGATGTCACGAATGATGGGGAAAGTGCAGTGTGAAGATTGGCCATAAAGTCTCCGGAAGTCAGGAAACTGGGAATGAAAGTTTTATGGTCACTATAAATCCATCTTTGTATTTGCTGTTCTTATATTACATGGTCACACACCAAGATGTGACTACTTTGGTAAATATTTAGATTGCCTACCATTTTATAACTGGGGTCTCAAGAGAGCAGAAGTAATTATAACGTGGCTTTTGGAGGCTGACAGGTCAGGAAAATAGGTGGGAGTTTGCAAGCCCTTGGCTTGCAAATGCGGCTTGAGCACGCCAGGCAGCGCAGCTCAAACGACTTTTTTTCTGCCATTACAGACCCTCTCCACACATGCACCCATAGAAATCGCCACAAACTCTTCTCCTGCTACTCCTTGCATTCGTTACCAAGTTTGCTTTGCTTTCTTCCCAAGCGCTCTGAGACTGTGTGTGAGCGAGTCTCCTGCCAGCGCCCCTGTGCTGACCGGTTCAGCTGTCTGTAAAAGCATTCCCCTCCTCATCAGCTCCCTCCAGGTGTTTGTCCCCGCTTTTGAGACTGCATGTGATGGAGCATTGATGACCGTTCATCTCCTTTGCCTTGTAACTTGTAAGCTGGCTATGGAGTGTTTTGAGGGAAAGCAGGGGCAGTTTGGCACTTCTTTCCCCTGGTGCCCAGGTAAATGACAGACCAGCACAAGGATAAAAAGTAGAGCTGTCTTGTCTTTGAGTTGGAGTTGCTGGGAAAAAATGCTTTTGAAAAGCAGCTGCCTTTTGCATATTTAAGGACTTTGTCCTGTCTGGAGATCTTTATGGAACTGCATCCTTCTGCTCTCCACTGGCACCCAACTTGTGGCAGTAAGGTTGTTCATGAGACATCTGTTTTGCTTTCTGCAGTATCCTATTTTATTTGTGTTCTGGGTCACCAGAATATTTCTATCTACTTCCTACTGCATTAATCTAAATAGGGTACTGGTCAGATGAAAGATCACGGGCATTGTTCACCTATGACGATAGCCAGGAATTGGGGCAAAGGGACAGAAACCCTTTTAGGGTGTCAGTAAAAATCCTAAAGATCTCCTAGCTGAGATCACGGCCATGATCAGCTAATGAGCAACCAGTTATTCATATGGTTCTCCTAAACTAGTACTTTAATACTGCCCCATTATTTGTGCAGGGAGTTGCTTCATAAAGCTGTTAAGCCCCTCATGCTCTGCTACCAGCTAAAGGTTTCTATTGATCTCTTACTTTCATTCTCGTTAATGAAAATTCATAGGTATTTGATTTCCTTGTGACTTCTAGCAGCTGATAAAAACAAGCTGCTAAAGTGGCTCCAGTGAAGTGATACAAGCCTGGTGTTGTAGCACTGCAGCTCCTGGTGCAGAAACCCTGCCAAGGCAGGCAGTGTGACATAGTGATAACATTCTCCCATCAGGTGGTCTTTTCCACTGGCTCTAAAATGTCAAGTCTGAGGGAAATGTCTTTGTTAAGCTTTGAATGACCTACTTTTGGGTATCTGGGAATAACCAGGAGCCTACCCAAACCACAAGAGTGCATCTAATTTTAGCAGCCCTTCATTTCATGCATGCAAGCTTTTGTGTTCTGTATCTCCAGGAAAAAACATCAGTTTCTTGCTGAGGCAAAGACAAATTTTATTGGTTTTAAATCAGCCCCTTGTCGAGTCATGATCACAGTGAAATCATTCCTCTTAACATTTTTGAGTCTGTAATAGTCATCTCAATTTTGCTTCAAAAACTAATAGTGAGCCCCCTCCAAAGGATCTACGGTTGCTGGTCTCTGAAGAAAACACCTAAATAACCCATGCTGGAGATAGGCTGGGCAGCTGTGTTTTGTGTGTTCCCACTCCCCCTGGTTTTTAATTGACCAATAGTAAGAAGGTCAGCTATTTCTATGACGTTTCAGCAAGTCTTCTAGCACACTTATAAGGCAATCCAGGGAAAGTTAAGGACAAAAATAAAGAGATATTAGTGCATCAGCAGGGTCTCTGAGGACACTACTAGTGGCACAGATCCTGAACAAAAGGTCTCTGACCTAGTTTGGATAGAAGAAGCACTAAAATCCATTGATAACATATTAGTGCTGTGCAAGACTGAAAGGAAGCAAGTCCAGACATGGGTGAAGTACAGGCTCCCTAGCTTGTAATACCTAAATTGGACACTGAACACCGTCTCTCTTGCTGGGAGGGACAACATATAATCCCCCTCATATAATGTCAGAGTCCAGTGTAATGTTAGGCTAAAACACATGTTTAAATCTCACCCGCATTGAACAAGTAAAATACAAGTGGAACTAACACAGAAGTAGGGAGCTGATCATTGTGGATGTTTCTTTGGGACTTCACAGAACAGATGAGAAGTCAAAGCCACCCAAAATACAGTGGCATAATCACAACCCCATTAGCAAGTTCTCTGGATCCAGAAAACTTCCCAGCCAATGGGATTAACCATAAAAACAAGCAGCACTCTCTGGCAGCTATAAACAGGGCCAGTGTAGTTTGGGATTGAGCTGAGTATCTGATAATGTGTAGTGTTTCCCTCTGGAATCCCTTGAGGTTGGCAGTGGGTTGCCTATTCAGAGGCAAGCCTCGTGCAGCCTGGCTGCTGCAGGCTGCCAGCCTTAGCCAGACGTGGCTGGATGGACAGTGACAGCCACTCCAAAAGCAAAAGTCAGGCTGTTTAACAACTGAGCCCTCTGCTGTGCTGTGACAAGAGCAGCCCTGCCCCAGGGTCGTGTTTAGGAACACAGGAAGGAGCTTCCAGCAGCTCATTCATTCCACCACCTCTGGCCACCTCCATCTGCAGAGCAACACAGAGCCGTCCCACATGGAGGGCTCCCAAGCCCCTCTCCTGAAGACTTTCTTCCACCCTCCTAAGACATGTGGCATGAAGTGCAGGGGGTTAACCCTTTCAGAAGCCCATCTGGCTTTGGAGTTTTTGTTATTGCAACAGCTGTGGAGTTTATCTATGCAGAGTCCAGTGGGCTCTTTATGGGATTTGCTCTCTTGGTACAGAGAGGTACCAATTGTGATGAGGTTATTTTCAATGTTATTTAATGTACTGTACTATTGACAGTGTATTTGCCATCCATGTTTGAAGAGGACTGGGCAAAACAGGCAGAAGGTCAACTGCTGCTGGGCTGTGAAGCTCGTAATGATGTGAGATGTGTTGAGTTTGGTAGAACTGTTTGTCTCATCTCTGAATTTCCCAGGTTTTCAAGGACAACTTAGTTTGGCTGTGAAGATAAACAGTTAAGAAAGCTGTTTATGTAAATATTTTTCTTAGATTTAAGCTGTGATTTTAGAGGCCCATGCTTAGATTCAGTGTGGGATTTGGAGAGTTGTTGGTCTGATGATCTGCTGAGGACAAGCAGGAGTGAGGATGCCCCAGCTCTAATGCCCAGTTCACCAATCACACACTGGCATGCTGCTGCAGGGAGGCTGCGGTGCCTCCTGGAGCAGGTAACCTTTGTCTCGAGAGAAGGTGAGAAAGTACTCGTGTCTGAGCCTGAGCCGACGAGCTGTTTATGGGCTCTGTCTGCTGCTAGTGGTGCCACTGGCTGGGCAATGTGTCTTGCACAGGGTCTTTGATTTCAGGCTCTTTTTTCAAGCGTGAGTCAAAAAAAAAGGAAAAATAACTTGAAACAAATATTTCCTGTTCTATGGTATTTAACAATGAAATTGTAAACCACAGAAGGGACCGGGCTTGATCCTGAGGTCTTTGAAGTCAGAAGAACTATTTCCACTGATTTCAATGTGCTTTGGGCCAAGGCCATAGGAGGAAGAAAGCAAATGTTTTCTGCCTGAAAAATATTAACCATTGGCATTCAAGGAACAATAAAGTCTGATGTGCAAAACATGTTCCTTTAAATAAATTAGTCAGAAACTTAGTTAATTTCCATCTGTTTCCTAATAATTTGTCACTATTACACTAACAAGGAATGTGTTTGTAGAACTCACGATCATACACTGAGAAGAAAAAACACTTAATGCTGTCATTTGCTTCCTATCTCGCTTCCATTCCATTTTGTGTATTGTATTTCTCACTAATATAATGGTGCTTATGTTGCTGGTTACTATCACAGATTAGGCACTGTAGATCTCCAGTTGAATTAAACTGATGAGGGTTTACAAGTATATTGAAATCATTATTTTTCTGTACAGTTTAATCTCTAAAGCATCACAGTGGGTTTGGTTTTGCTGTTGTGTTGGTTATTGTGGGGTTTTTTTTGTGACTGACAAGAAATAGGCCAGAGGTAGAGAATTTGGTGAATTGTTGTTCTGGGAGTAGTGTTGGGGATGCCCCTCCTATTGCAAGGTCAGTGAAATATGTGTGTGCAGCACCTTCGTGTGTAAAAATCAGCAATGGTTTTGCCTGCAAATTTTGCCTCGCACAGTTATTAAATGCAAGAAAAGGAATCTCTCTGCCAGCTGCCTGCTGCCCAAGGATGCTGTCCTTGTGGATCAGCAGCCCTGTCAGCTGTCAGAGGCCATCCTGAAGGCTGGCAGACGACTGCAGCCCATGGGGGGGGTGTGTGTGTGTGTGTGGGGGGGAGCTTCTTGTCCTGCAACAGCAGAGCCTGAGCAGCTGAGTTTGCCTGTGCACCAACCAACCCCGTGCTGGTGGGCAGCCAGAGGGAGATCCCAGGCTGCTGAGCTGCAGAAGACAAGACTCCGTTGCCACAGCCAGGCTGCATTACCTGCGCAATGGACCGGTGAATCGGCATCAGCTGGAAGATACAGCAGGAGAGGATTTAAGGTGATGCAGAAAACAGAAGGCTATGAATTAATGACATTTGTCAGCCTTCTTTAGTGGTGGCAATGACCAGCCGTGGTGCATGTTACAGTGAGAAGAATTTTTCAATGAGGCTTCCCCATTTCAGGACATGTCTGTGAAATAAACTTACTTGTCTTTTAATCTCGGGTTTTGAAATGCTTCAGAATCTCAGAATATTCTAAGTGGGAAGGGACCCACAAAGATCATTGAGTCCAGCTCTTAAGTGAATGGCCCACATGGAGGTTGAACCCATAACCTTGGTGTTATTGGCACCATTCTGTAACCAACTGAGCCAGTGCATCATTTGGTGATTAGCAGGGTTTAGAATAGGGTTCAAAGAGGAGAAACCAGAACGGAGTGAAGAACATTCTTCCAATTTGTAAGAACCATTGCTTACATTCATGGGAAAACCATGAAGCAAGGCAAACATAACATAATTTTGAAAAATGTGTGTTGTTTAAAGGATCTGAGATAGCAAGCATAGTACTATTTGTATTAAAGTATGGGTGCTGCCAACCGGAGTCCATCAAGAGACCAGTTCAGCTTGAATTTAGTCCTTGGAAAAACTCCTCCTTCCTCCCTATATTTCTTCCCATTGCAGAGCTGCACTAATTTGGGTTGCATAAAACAGGAAGAAAAATCTAACAAAGAAGAAAGGATTATGAAATCACTTTGTTCTCTTTCAGATGAGAATTCAGTGTCCTTCAGGCTGTCAGACTGGGGCATCATTGGAAAACATGTAATCAAAAAGGGTATCTTATAGAAAACTGAATTTTCCATGGGAGTTATCTATATGCTTTGGTAAGTGTTTTAAAGCAATTAGAATAAATGGCATATGGCAAAGCTTTCATATTTTTATAATATGTTAATGATTAACTGACTTCCTATGTCTTTGTTGACTTAGTGGGAGAGCGACAAGGAACTGTGAGGTACCTACTTGGTAGCATAACAAGTTGGCCAATTTGCACGGGCATTTTTTTCCACCTCCCTTTTGGAACTTGCTTCATCCAGCTGACACTGCTTCAAAGCCCTAGGCAACTCTCAGTCTCACAGAAGTAAGTGCTCTTTTTTTTTTAATATTACTTATTTTATGAAGTGCTGATAGAGAACAGATGGGGAAAGATTTAAATATTTATTTGTTTTCTATAAAGAATGCTTTTCCAACAGGGAATTGAAGAATTAAGTTTTCAAGCATAAAATCATAGGGTTATTGCTAAGAAGAGATCTTTTTAATTATTATAGTGTTGGGTTTTTTTAAACTCCCTTTCTGCTGCAAGACTTACATTAAACAAAGGATTTGGTTAGTAAACCATGTTCAGGATAGTCCAATAAAGGTGCATCTAGACTATAAAACTTTACAAAAGTAGGATTTTAATGTTAATTTTAAATTGCATGTGGTGCCTGGCAACATCTAAAGCAAAAATATTTACTTAAAACATGAAATAAGTGGAAATAAATGAATTTCTGCTTACATGGGCTGGAAAAAATAATTTTATGCGTATTTTATATAGGAAGAGTTTATCTTGAACTTTCCCTTTAAGTTGGTTACAGGCTGCAGTAGAATTCCTAGTCTTTTGGCAGGCAGATGGGTTCAGACAGGGAGACTCAGACTTCGCTCTTCTACTGGAACATTTGTTAGTGTATTTTATTTTAGCTGTGCTATCATTTACTAAGAAACAAGCATAGTCTCCTACAATTTGGAAGTCTCCTTCCACCCACCCACCCCCTGGCCATGAAGAAACCTTGCCAGCAGGGTGCTGTGTGCAGGCTGCTGTGTGCTCGCTCTCCTGTCGTCCCTTCAGCAGGCGGGTCCTTGCGCACTCTTACCTTGGTGGATGCTCCTTCCTCCTGCCCAGGTGCCCGTGCAGCACATTCAGGTTGACACTCCAGGTGTTCCAGGAGTTCTTAATTTCTCCCACAGCTCCAGAAAGCATTAGTTCCCGTTCTTTTGGCTGGAAGGTGTCTCTTTGGTGGCATCTGCACGTGCCGCAAGCGCCCTCATCTTCCCAGTCGTGTGTGAGTTCTCTGGGACCTGAATGAGGTTGCTTTAGTCACACTACTGAACCCTCTTTTATCTGTGCCAGACACCCAGAGCAGGCAAAGCTTTTGGGCTCCCTCTGCTTTCTGAAGCTTCCTGAAAGGATCCTACCTCAACACAGCTGGGTTACCTGCCTTGGTTTTCCAGGGATTGTCATTCCTGGAATGTCTCTGAACTGTTCCACTTTGGCTCTAAATGAAGCTCCCGTCAAGGCAGAGGCAAAACAATTTTAGAAACTCTGATAATACAGGGTCATCTGGGTGCTGGGTCAATCCCGCTGCCATCTCACTGCCTACCAGCCTGCAACATTTCCTTATGTAACAAGAGCTCCAGCTGGGCTCAGACACAGGAAGGTAAATTAGGGCATGCAAAAAGAGTAAGGAATATAGAGAAATTTTCAGTTTCATTTCATCCTACCATCAAAGCAAGCCAAAACATTTTCCTGAAATAAGCAAAAGACTTTTGCACAGCTGATTTTCAATGTATCCTTACTGGATGAGAAGAGAAATGAAATTGCTTTGGTTTGCTTGTTTTGAGACACACTGAATAAATGGAAGCAGCAGAGTTCATGAGTGGATATTGACATTTGGAGGAAGGGGGGACATGAGGCGTGTTAAATCTGGGCATATCCTACAATGACTTTTAAGACTCTAAGCCCCAATAGTTTGTCTTTTCAAATGGAAAGTAAGTATGTTAGAGACAGCTGAAACCTAAACATGAGATATCAGGGTTTGAGACTTCATCAGTGTCAGGGAGACTGTATTCAAGGAATGGGTCATAAATGCAGCTAACTTTATTTCTAGGAAAATAGGAACAAAAGAATTGCCACACTGAGTGTTTAAATGTTTTTTGAAGAAGCTAGGAATAGACTGATTTAGCAGTCAGTGTGGCAACTCTTTGTGGCTGGGACCACAGCAAATAGATAGCCTTAGACGTAAAGCTGTGCTTCAACCAGAGCTGTGCTGAAACAGGGATGAAAGAAGGATAAAAAACATTTCTCAAGTTCTCTTCTAGACACATCCCAACTCAAGGATCCTAAGGCATTAGTATGGTCTTTGAGTATCATGCCAAGGATCATGCAATTTGTGTAAGACTTCCACAAATTCCCAATGGACAAGATCCAGCTCCATCTCACACTTCCCTGCAGTTGCAGTGTTTGAGATTTTATGCTCCAGGTGCTGATGACTGGCCCATCCAGCTCTGCCCAGTGCCTCAGGTCCCAGAGGGGGAAGAGATACTGCAGGGGGGATGCAGCTGCTGGGGAATGTATCACACAGCACACACCACCCTTTAGAGGACCTCTGCTAAATGGCAAACGCCCTTCAGTGCCGCTGAACGCTGGAGCCTTCTTGCTGTCCACCCATCGTATCAAAGTTTAAAGACAAGTCTGGCAGGTGATTGTGTGGCTGGGGGCACTCTCTTATGCCACCCTACGAGTTGGACATTTGTCCCTGGCACAGGCCCTCATTCCCCCATGAGGGAGCCTGGGAGCCAGCAACCTGAAAGGCCCAATTTTATTTAAATGCATGAATTAAGAGAGTTTGCTATCTTTATTCCCTCCTGCATTTACCTACAGGTTTTTAAAAATCTTTAGTTCAGGAACTTAAGCTAGGTTGGGTTTTAGAAAGCAGATCTCAATCCCAGCAGATAGACTACTGAGTGTAACTAAAACAGCTTTCTAGAAAACACTGTATTAATTCCAGAAGTGAAAGGCATTTGGTGGAAATGAGGTTTCTCCACCCTGAGAATTGATATCATAACCCCAGCCTTTTGTTACTGGAAGTAAAAGAAGTGTCAACAACATTTCAAGTGTAGCTCCATTTCTGTTTTTTCCTGCTGCTGAGAACATCAGAAGGTGGGACTGTGGCCACAAAGAACTGACCTATTCAACTGCAGCATTTCATTTTAGTCTTCTTAAAGGTAAGCCTGGTGCACAGATGACCCCCAAACCCCTCTATGAAACCACTTGGCAGTTGTGAGAGCAGCTTGCTTTTTTTTTTTTCTCCTAGAAGCAAGCTTGCAGAAAGAAAGTCAACACGACTTTCAGGCATCATCTGTTTCTTGTAGCTAAGAGTGGGAAAGTCATGTCTCATTCTGTCCTGGAAGTAAACATGCAATGGCTCAACACATTGTTCGTAAAGAGTTACTCACTGTGCAATGCTTAATTTAAATAAAAATCAGCAATAAATACAAAAGGAGCCTTCAAGTTTCTGTTTTTGGATGAATACACTAGCATGTATCATTTTTTACTAGTAGCTTCTGTCTTCTCTGTGCAAATTTGCATTGAATGCCAGCAAATTTAATACGCACTCCCCTACAAAGACAGCTGAGAAAGTTGGGACTGTTCAGCCTGGAGAAGAGAAAGTTGTGTGGAGACCTCATACCAACCTTCCAGTATCTGAAGGGGCTACAGGGAAGCCAGAGAGGGACTCTTCATCAGGAACTGCAGTAATAGGAGAAGGAGTAGTGGCTTCACACTGAAAGAGAGTGCTTTAGATTAGATGTTAGGAAGAAATGCTTTACTGTGAGGGTGGTGAAGCCCTGCAACAGGTTGTCTGGAGAAGCTGCAGACTCCCCACCCCTCGAAACGTTCAAGGCCAGGTTGGATGGGGCTTTGAGCAACCTGGTCTGGTGAGAGGTGTCCTGGCCCACGGCAAGGAGATTGGAACTAGATTATCTTTAAGGTCCCTTCCTGCCCAAACCATCCTAATTCTATGATTCTGTGATTCTATTTTGCTTTTACTTAGGTAGGGTATTTAGTTAAAAATACACCCGTGAAGAAAAGCCCTTCCAAATGGAGGAAATGAACGATGTATTAAGAGAGAAAATGACTATCAGGCGAGAAGCCTGTAGAAGCAACTCTCCTTTTTTTAGCTACTGTTCTAGACTTTCCAAAGACTGTCCCCAGAAGCTGCTGGAATGCTTGTTCGATTGAACCAGATTTTGATTGGATAGATTTTAAATGTGGAATAAATCATGGGATACTGAGAGATGGCATTGTAGCCACCTCTCAAAAACAATTCTCACTTCTTTGGGTGAAAAGTGTTTTAGTCATGCTTTTTGTCCACCAGCATAGGCACCACACAGAACTAGCTTGTTCCTCCTGGCAAAATTGCCTTTCTAGGCTGAATCCATCCCATGAAGTAGGTGATGTGCAAACTTGGGATGCTGAAATCTGCAGCTCTGAGTGAGCTCCTGAATCAAGAACCACATGCCAGTGACACCACCCAATCACTCAGAAGACCTCCTGTATCTGACTGAATATGAGTTCATTTGCCGCAGGACATTTCATATAGTGATTGTGTTACATCATTGTATTATTCAGACCATATAAGTAATCTTACTACACTAATTATATTAATTCAAAATATCTATATAATTACTAAAACATGAAACCAGCCAATAGATTATGCCAGCACTGTCTGTGTTAGCACAGCTTGCCATATGATCTGGGCTTTGAAATGTATTTTATTCAATATAGCTCTAAACATGCAGGGACTGAACTTTCACATTTTTCTGTCAGTAGGCTGAAAAGGGTATCTGCACAGGGACCAAAAGGCTTAATTTAATATAATTTTTTAAAATTTTTTTTTGCTCTTTGTTTTCCCTGTGGATGACAAGTTGGTGACAGATCAAACTTTTCCTTTCCAAAAGGGATGCCTCTCTCCTTGAAATCTATAGGAATGGAACTACTGGTGTTTGAGCCAAGTTCAGTGCCTACATCCACCTGTGGATGGAGACTTGTGCAGGGTCATCCCCAAGGTGCGACCTCCCTTCCTCCGTTCCTCCTTCTCTCCTCGAGGTCTCACAGCAAGGGGGCCGCTGGGATGGCTGAAATCCTGGAGGAAAACGCCCTCTGCAGTTCGCTCCCAGTTTTACTTGGCATCTGCAAATCAAATGTTTGTTTTGTTGTTTTTTTTTTTTAAATACTTGCCACAGCATTTCTGAAAAATCAACGATCTTGCTACACTTGGGGCAAAACAAGTTTTGCTGATCCTCTTTGCCCAAAAGTTTCCTTTAAAATCGATGTTTCTGGCAAGTGATATGTGTATGTTCTCTTTTGGTGATATCAGCAAAACCTATAGTGTGTTTATTAATAGTGATAGAGACTGGAATCAGGAACTAGAATTTTGTTTTAATTTTGACATGTTTTCATATGGCAAGAAAAATCCTGTAACTATTTTACCTTGATATTTTGTTCCTTATTTTCTTGCTGAATCTTAATACCAGGAGGTCATTAAGTATAGGCTTCTGTTTGATTTTCCAAAACAGACAGGTATGAGAACTGTTATGGAATTTCATCATCGATCTCAAAAGTATTTCTTTTGAACCTTGATTTTTCTCTAAGTCAGTGATGCAGGGTAGATCAAATAAGCTCCATGGACAGGGTGTGGAGAAATGAGCCAAAATGAATCATTTCCTACATAAGCAATTTTTTCTGTGTCTAGACATTTGATAACTCACCTAAAGCCCATCTTTCTTTGGTGATTTTCCAGTGTTTTCAGAACTTTTGTGTAAGCCTTCAATCCTTTCATCCTACGCATTTGCTTGTCCTGTGGGGTTTTTTCTTTTGTTAATCCTAAAGAGAAAAAGAACTTTTCCTATTTTTAATTTTACAATTCAATTCTGGACACAATCTTAAGTATCTTAGCACATGCAGGTTTGATATGTGGCTCAGAATCACACTTAATCTCATTTAATTTTGTGAGCAGGCAGGTGGGTACATTCAATCAGTGAAGTTATACACTAAAAACATACTCTGAGAAGCTCTTGATGACATGGATTCACCTGCTGAACTATCTTTTATGACCTTGATATCAGCAAGTTGTTTAAATGAATGTTTATGATGTACACAAGAAGTGTTACAGACACACAGGCTCTACGCAAGAAGGTATTTTCATATGGTTCAGGTCTGACTTCTGTGTGCTCCAGTGATTCCAACAGAAGCAGAAGGGAGTCAGCTCAGGACCTCTCTGCTCTCACTCTTTCCCATCCAACACCCTCCCATCCCTGGACAGGAACAGAAACAATGCTACTTTGCTGTGGAACTGGGACAGTAAGAAAACTCTTCAAAATGCCCTGTGGATCTACTGCGCTCTATGTCTGGTAAAAACAGTTAATTAGAAAGGAGGGTTTGTAATCACTTTGTAAATAACACACCAAATTGGTTTCAGTTTAAGTAGATAAAAATACAGGAGACTGTTCCGGAGCAATTTCCTCCATGCCAGAGAGGATTAAATGTACGCTGACAATAATGGAGATTAATATGTCCCACAGGAAATCAGTCCTATTGGAGATACATAGATGAACTGGGAGGCCAAAATGATAAAATTGCAGATGTTGGTGTGTTTGGCTGGCATCAAAAATCACTCTGTCCCATCCTCTTACAGCTGGCATCAGTTTCAGGACTGAAGTAAGTACATAGTGAGCACTGGTATGAGAAGATGGACAGTGTTTGCTTAAGGCCGTGTTGTTATGAAGATATTTCTTATTTAGGATTTCCACAGAAGGATTTTTGCAACTAGATTGTATCTCCAACTTGTATCTCCAACTGAATTTGTTTAGGTATTTTAGAAGGTATTTTAGATAACTTAAAAAATATACAGATCCCTAAAATGTTTCAGATCTACATAACAAGTTTGAGGCTACATCTTCACTGATCACAGATCAGTCCTAGAATTATTCAGGAGGTTGTGCAAAAGACATGGGAAATTAAGTGTTTGGGGGGTTCTTGGGGTTTTTTTTGTTTTGGTTTGGTTTTTTTTTAAGAATAAAACCCTAATTTGCACTTAGACTGTACAGTCAGCAAACAAACCTTAAGTCTATTGCTAGGCTAAATGACTAAAATATTTTCCAGCACAATTTTAGGATGACTTGAGCTGGGGAAGTTGGGCAGTTTATAAAGAAGTGGGATGTGCAAAGGTAAAACACTAAAAAAAATCTTGGGTAAAGTTTGAGGGTGGGAAAGCAATGACAGCACATCCAGGCTCCAGCCCTCGCACAGAGTATCATATTTCTGATTAATTCAAGTGTTTCTGCTAATGCATTCATGGTTAATTAATCTGAAAATGGTCAAAGTTCAGTGGTTGTTGTTAGACTTTCTGGCCTGGATTTGCTCATGCCCCTGAACTGCAGCGTTTTCTGTCTAGCCCTGGTCCCAGCAGCTCTCAGTAAGGGCAGCACAAAAGTTGAAATCTGTACAGCTGGGCTCCAGCTTCAAAACCACAGCTGCCAGGAGAGAGGAGCACAGATTCTGCTTTGTGGGATCTCTTGCAACTGTCAGCGACCTGAGGATTTTCTCAGTTTGGTTTCTGCTAGCCAGTAACTCTAGGGCTCCTGATGGTGTGTAATGTGTATAAGGAACTTTGAACATAATGGTTAATTAACAAAGAAGAAAATAACTTGGAAAAAGACATGAATTTTCCTTTTGTGAGTGTACAAAGGAGATTGTAAGAGGAGATAATCAGACCCTTTCTTCTCCATGTGATATAATGACGTATACAGAATTAAAACCTCTATGTTATTTGTCCATGGATATTAAATTTCAACAGTTCATGATATTGGGGAAAGATGGCTACCATCCTCCCTCTGCACACAGATTCTCTCCTGACTGTTCTTTTTCACTGACAGGTTCACCTATCGCCCAAATAATAATTGCCTCTGTAATTTTATTTTTTGTCTCTTATCAGTGCCTCTCTCTCTTCACATGGCAGCTCTGTCCGTGACAGAGCAGGAGACCCCCAAAGGATGAACTCCCTGGTCAGTGCCTCGCACCTCCAGCTTGCCACCTTCGCTCTGGGCACAGTAGGCTGGATCCTGTGCACCATTTCAATGGGAATTGTGGAATGGAGAGTGTGGCATGTGGACAACACCACCATCATCTCCTCTGGCATTGCCTGGGTGGGGATTTGGAAAGTCTGCTTCATCAGTTACCTTCACGTCTCCCCTGGCTATAGAGAACAGTTCTGCCACAAATTCAGTGGCTATGACTCCTTCATTCCCCATGAAATTTATGCTGCGCAGAGTCTCCTGTTGATCGCCATGTTCATGGGCTTGCTGGGACTGGCAGCTACAATATTTGCTCTGAGAAATGTGTACATGGGAATCACTCACAAAACTCTCATTACCCCTTTCTTCCTGGTGGGTGGCTTCTTCTACATATTCGCTGGTCTGTGTGTCCTGATTCCTGTGAGCTGGAATTTCTATTCTGTAACTCACAACCAGAGCATTGCTTTTCCTCCTTCTTACTACATGCCTTCCAGTCCAGTGGCACAGGAAGCTGGTGCTGCCATTCCTGTTGGGATTGTGGCTGTCATCCTCCTGCTGCTAAGTGGGACGTTTTCTCTCTCATACAGATTTCCGGTGACTACAAACACTATCACAAAATCCTGACAGGACAAATCCCCCTGTGCTATTTCAGAACAACGGCATAGTCAAGAGATAAGGACAGCAGCATGGGTGGTTATATAGTTAAAGACCTGCAGAATTTAATTTTATTCTATAGTAGCCAGCTATTTTCTTATATGCATCAGCTGAGTTGCCATCTTAGTTGTCACATATGACCAGAAGTTTATCTTTGAGACAATTGCTGTTGAGCAGCAACTGTGATTAAATTTTGCCATTGTCCTCTCTTGTATATACAAACATTATTGATTAATTTAATTTTTTTTGGTATATAATATTTACCATGCTCAAAAAGCTGACTCTGAATGAACTGTCTTGTTAGAAAAATGTGAAGTAACACGTATTAAATGTGAATTTCTTTCCTTGTTGGTACTAAGTTCTTTTGTCATTTATTTAATTATGTCTGTAGCAAAGCATGTCTCGTGACAAGTCAAGACTTCTTGTCATGTCATCATGGTTTTGTCAAATGACTCTTCTCTGAATTGTCTTACAAATATCTTGCCAGTTTCTCCTCTTCCTCTAGGGCACATAAAGAGCCATTTCTTTATTGCTTCTGTTTTTCTTTCAAGCTATTTGCATTTTATGTTGCAACATGTTTGCCTGTGGGGAAGGTGCGCTCTGAGTTCCTAATGTAGGCAGAGCCAAAAAGTCTGCAACTGTTTGCTTCTTCATCAGACACTTCACCGAATCCAAAGGTATTGCAAAAGACGGAAATAACCTGTACAAGTTATTACAAAACTGATGTCAAAACCGGTGCTCTCAGTAACCAGGAATACTCAGTGCAAGTTTCAGGGTATGATTCATCTGATGTAGACATCTATATCTACACTGGTCACTTCAGGCTCTCTTTATAATCAATGTAGAGACAAAGAGGGCCTTTTTCCAAGATGCCTAGAATGGCTGGGAGATGACATGCTCCCTAAAAACCTGTTTCTCTTAACCCACTGTAACAGCAGTAATAACCACAGTTGCTAACTCTGGCACACACAACCAAACTTCACCCAAGGAAAAAAAAAAAAGAGAAATATCCCAAGAGCTGCAGTAAGGATAATTAAAAAAAAAAAAAAATTTAGAGGTTGGGAGGAAGGAGCACACAGGTTTGACAAGCAGATGATCTCTTGAAAGAGGTCCTCAAAAAGTTACTACACTTTTAAATAAATGCTACAGGAATCTAAGTAATTTAGTTTTACTCTTTTAATTGTCCTCCATTTTTTAAAATACTCATGGATTCAAAGAAATAAGAAAATTTAAAGAAAATGTAATCGCTCTTGGACATTGCAAGACAAAGCAAAATGCCAGAAACCCAGGTTGTCTTGCTGGTGGCTGTTACTACCCCAGCTTATCCTAGCAGTCCTATTTTTCCCGTACATCTTCCATGTGGGCTTGACTTTGCTGTACTGTCTGACTGTATAGAAGGCCCACAGCACCTTCATTTCCTCTCCAGTCTCTTCTGATACAGCAGCTTATCTCATCATTGCTGATTTTTTCTTTGCTGCAAGAATTTATGTTTTGACTGTTTACAATGCTGTAAAGCACTTTCAAGTGGTGTTTCAATGAAGGCAGTTTAAAATAGCTTGTTTATTTTATATTGTTTCCAGTTTGGTTTCTAATGTACATTCTTTATAATATTGGTAGGTTTCAGTAGTAAAGGTGCAAATCAATAGCACAGTTCTCTCTTCCCACAGGCCCTACAATAATATTATATATAAGATTATATCACATTGTAGTTGTAAGAAAAAAGAAAGATCTATCCATGTGTTTATGCCAGCATTTCCCCACACTAGTAAACTACCAATATTCCCTGGCAAGGAATTAGAAAATTTAACAGAAAATTACTGATTCTTCAGTTTTTTTGAATTAATATACACAGAAATGTCAGCAACCCCAACTGTATTTGTTAACTATATTCACTAAATTATTGAGTTCATTTTACATTTACTCTTCTTGGCTAAAAGAAAAAAGAACAAACATAATCAGACACATGCCAAATTTCTGTGTTGCTGCCACTGCTGTTTCCACTGGGGATTATATTAATCTGTCCTGATGTGTGGCTATGAAACACTGGTGGTATGTGAAACACAGGCTAGATGGTGAGGAAATGCCTCAGCTAAACACTGGAATAGATTACCTAAGGAATTGTGTGGGTTTTAAAATAGAGTTTTGTCAAAAAACCAGCTTAGACAAATAGTGCCAGGAAGACTAGGTATGAGTGAGTCCATGTCAGGACAGAGAGTTTATGCAGATGGAACTCTTGGCATCCTTTCCCAGTCTATTGATAGTCACATGCTCAGATTATACATTGATATATGATAAAACATAATCTATGGTCAAATACCAGTCTATATGAAAGCTCCCAGTCCTCCTCTGAGAAAAGATAGGAAAAAAAGACTTACAGAATGACAGAAACATTTAGGTTGGAAAAAACCTCTGAGATCATCAAGTTCCAACCTTTGGTTGGTCATCATTTTGTCAACTAGACCATGGCACTAAATGCTACGCCCAGTTGCTCCCTGAACACTTCCAAGCATGGTGACTCCACCACCTCCGTGGGCAGTCCATTCCAACGCCTGACAACCCTTTCAATGACGAAATTCCTCCTGATGTCCAGCCTGAACCTCCCCTGGCACAGTTTGAGGCCGTATCCTCTTGTCTTGTCACTTGTTGCCTGAGAGAAGAGACCAACCTCCAGCTGGCTATATCATCTTTTAAGGGAGTTGTAGAGAGTGATAAGGTTACCCACGAGCCTCCTTTTCTCCAGGCTAATCTTACCTCAGAACAAAGTAGAGGCAAAACCCCCATTGATTTCAAAGGGATTGAGCTGGGCTGACCTTGATCCCTCAGGGCTGTGTGACATTAAAATTTTAGTGATTATTTGTGTTCATTACAATTTTGATATTGAATGAAAGGGAAGCCCCTCTGCTTTGACTTTACCAGTAAGGAGGCACAGTTTCTTTGTGCATATTTTCATGACATTTGTTTTAGAATTTAAGAAGCTAAGTTACCTTTCAGTAGGTCAGTGTGTTACTATGTCAGTTGTGCTCGTATAGGCTCTTTTAGGGTTGTCTGTAAAATCAGGCAGCTGAAATGGGTTTGGTTTAAAACTCAAACATGAAAAAAGTTTTTGGAAGGCTGTTTTTAACCTAGATTGCTTTAGAGACCTGCTCTGCAGCCTGGCCCCACACTCATTTGTAGCAGCACAATTGAGGACAGACAGCAAGCTGTAATGCAGGCAGGAGTGGTCAGGGCTTTGAGGTGGGAGGTTTTTGCCCCTTATCTCTCTAAGAAAATTTCACCCCTGAAGAGATCATATCATGAAGCTCCATCTCCAGCATCAGTGCAGACTGGGACCTGCTGCTGCCTCCCCAGTGACAGCACCGCTCCCCTTGTAGTCTCCACCCTGTCTAGGAATGTCTCCACACTGGCCTCAGTCTACACATAAACCAGTCTCGCTTTATTTTTTCTGAGTTGACAATAAACAAGTACTTTGTGATTCACTCACATGTCTGAATTCACTGCTGGGGGAACAATCTGAATAACCTTTGGGTTCTGCTGGGTACCTCAGCATAATGATAAAGCCCCCATCTTTGACGTCCATAACATACTCCTTGGCATTACTCTCCACAAGATGCATTTTGTTAATCTTATTTACATGTACCACCTACCTCACCTATCTATTCATGGCCACAGACCAAAAAATGTATGAATATATGTTCAGTATTCCTCTAGGATGGATGATGAATTGGAGAATGCAGGTGAACAGTGCCAACAGTAAAACAGCCCCACAGCCTGCTGGCATTTTCCCCCCAGACGAATATGCAATTCGGGCCAACTGTCGGGCCAACCATTTGTGTTCAGGCAAAGAAAGAAGGATGAAGTGGAGACATTGTAGTGCAGAGGAGGTCATAAAATTAGTCAGGTAAACAAAATTTTTATTTCAGTCAGCAGTTTTACATGAAGTCTTTACTGTCTCAGTTGCCTATTTAGCTGATTAAAAACAATGCTAGGCTCAGAAAGAAATGTCTTTGTTGTCACAGGGCTTATGGTATATTACAATGATGAGAAGGAGGGTGTTTTTCAGGGATATTTTTAGACCTTGGACCATTTTCCCCTTAGAACGGAAAAACTGAAATGTCACAGCCAATTTCCTGCTCTTTAGGCCATTAAATACTTTAGGACAAAGAGTTTTTACTTTAAAAAATGTAAGTTTGGCTGGCATAGTGTTTAACGGCAAATTGTTTTCTTAAAATAGGAAACCAATGTACATAAAATTAAAGGTTCCCAGAAGAGACATGTTCTCTGTGAAAAATATACCTTTTTAAAAACTGAACCAGGATTCCTTTCATTCTTGCCAGCATCTGTATTGTCAAATCCAGTATCGGCTCATAAAAACATATTTTTCAACTGACCTATTTCCCTTTCCACCGCTCAAATAATTTGCTCTGTTTCTCCTGCTTGAGAGGGTTCAGTAATTAGCACGGTGCTTTGGAGTGTGCTGGCTCTTAATTACAGTGTCAAAACCAATTGTATGCCAAACAAGAAAATGTAAGTGAATCTCATCTCAGAATTATGAACACAATAAAAACTGGCTCAAAATTGGGAATGGAGTACAGCATGCACAGTTAATATCCAGTTCACAGAATATCGCATCACCGCCTTCCTCTTGGATTATATGTGGGAAAAACCAAGTGTGAGGTTAATTCCCAGGATGATATTTTGAAGAAGAATATACATTCTGACTATCCAAGGTTACTGCATGTGCAGGCTGATTTTCACCAGCTGAATATGTGGCCCTAGTATAGTATAAACAGGGGAAGGTAAAAAAAATTAGATATTGCTTTGAATTAACATTACCAAAATATTTCCAGATCCCCAAGATCAGCTGATGAGAAAAATTTGTACCTGCCCACCCAGTTTGCCCCACGTGGCCTCAAGAATGACATTGCAAGTAGGTGACATAACATGTGAGAAACTGAAAACGGGAGGCATTGTACCCACAACTACGTAGGTGCATTGCAGCTGCTGGCTCACTGAAACTGAGTGGGGGGAAATCCCTTGCACAACAGAAGTGCTTAAAAAAACATGAAGGCTACAGAACTGGAAATGAAGCATTCACAGCTTGGGAAAGAGATTGGAAATACTGGTGTTATTGCCGAACAGTTTGAAGGTATGGGAATAAAACTGGCCAATAAGGAGATGTTTCATCTATCACTAAAAGAACTATGTACTTTACTACACCCAGTAGCTATCACTGGCCAAAAAAAAAAAAAAGTACTAGATCTTGAGGGGCATTTGAAATCACTTAAAGCCAGATTCCTAGTGATTCCTAGTAAGTGGCCATCCACTTACTGGACTTGCAGAAGTCTTACTGAAAAGCTTAATTAGTCCGTATGCAGCTTTCAGAATAATTGATTTCAGTGGACCTCATATCTGAGCTTTAGTACTCTAAATACGTGCAAGATCTGACAGAATTGTTCCTTATGACAGTTACCTATTAGTAAAATAAAGATAGTAGCAACTCAAAGATAGTTACAATAACAAATACATTAAATATTAGTACGATGGAAGCTACAGAAGGCACTAAAATAGATCTGCTGAACCACTGGGTTTTGTTTGCACTCTTAAGCCAGACTCAGAGACGCAGAGGTCCCCTGGGTGTGTGATGCTGCCTTGCTGTTACTAACAGAGCAGAGACAGAAAAGAAATGGTGTCATGCAAGGCAAAGGGGGGGACAGCAAGGGAAAAGAAGGAAGAAAGAGAGGGAATGAAAGGGAAAAAGAGGCAGATAGTAGGATGCTATAAAAATAAAAAAGTATTAGTGCTAATTGACATCATGATAATAAGTATTTGAATAACAAGCGATTTTGTCAAATGTGGAAAAAAAGACAAACAACAAAGAAAACAACAAAAATCATGTTTCAAAGAGAAGCCAAAATGAACTGAAAAAAATCAGATGAGAAAGGAGGTAGATGATACAGAAGGCAACACTGCAAAAGAGTGGGGAGGGCCCACCATGCCCACATCTAACCACATCAGTTTCAGCTGAGTCCTCCTTGAGGGCAGTGACTCAGGTAGGAACTACAACCTTTTGCAGCACTGTGGACATCAGGGACTCCACTGACCGAGTGCCAGCAGCAACCATGTGTGCTGAACCCCACTCTGCTGCCCAGGCCAGGAAGTAAAATAATTTGCTGTACTTCCCACCACACCAGTGTATCCATCCTGGATGCATTTGCCTTATGGCATTTGCCTATGGCATGGCTGTGGCAGTTCTCAGAGGTGTCTGGACCATGCCCAGGTACCACATTCAACTGGTCAGTGTGAGGTATGCTGGGCTGGATGCTGGGTGTCATCTCCTGTACAGCACCGAGCACGGCTTAACAAGGACACCTGTGTCACCTCCTCCAGGACTGCTCAGGTGGGAACTGGGAAACTTAAGTGGTCGCTGCAGAGCCTGCAGGGAACTTCGAACAAATGTTTGTCACAGAGTCAGGCCCAGTGAAGACTTTACTCCCTGGAAACTCTGGTTGTTCAGAAGCTTCCACTGGCTGCTGCAATCCTGAGAGCACTACGAAAAACCTACAAGCTTTCCTCTAAGAAATAGTTGTAAGGGCTGTGCTCAAAATCCACATATCAGCTTTTTCCTGGCCGGGGGGGATGTGGAAAATGATTGCTGGCCTATGTGTGTTAATCCCTGAGAGCTGCAGTTTCTGGTCTGCGTGTGAGCCATGGTGTCTCATTCCGGTGCCAGCCTGGGGCACAGGAAGCCACTGCTGCCACTCCTACCAGCATCCCTTGTCCTGCCGCTCGTAGTGAGACCCTTTCTTTTTAACATAAATATGCCATTGTGCTGGATGCCAAGGCTCCTTCTGATAAAACAGGCTTCAGATGCCTGGGAGAAATGTGAGGCAGGGCTACAGCACAAACCTAGCAAAACAATGACTTCATCTGCTCAAGGAGCTCTCTGGGTTCAGCCATTACTCTTGAGTGACATTCATCCTTTGCTGTCTGTTCATTCAGGGAATGGAAATAAACTATGTGACAATTTTCACCCAAGAATTATTTTTTATTAGCTAACTTTGAAATACTGCTTTCTGATTTGGGTAACTGAGTTCACTTCAACATCGCTGATGAGTGTTATTTCTAAAGGAACCTTTTGCATAGATTGGACTTTTGTTTTTCAGAGTTATCTAAATTCAGTGTTCATTTAATTGAACTTTGCTTACTGCAATACAATGCTGCATCAATGGTGTCTTTTGGTAAAGAATGCTTTTTTAATAACATTGATTTGGAACTGACCTGCACTAGTTAACACAGAGATCGTGGCCTATGGCCTGCATTATGCATGATATTTGCCCTGGTTCAGTATAGCTTTATATATTTTAACCTATACTACGAATAAAATGGGATTGTTGAAGTAACTGTACTTTTTAATGTAAGGGTCTCAAACTAACTATCCCTCTGGCAGGAAGGCACTCAGCACATGCCAGTTCATCCTATCTTTCCGTGAGTGCAGACCATGAAAGCATACCCCATGAGCCTATCAATGGGATTAGTTGCAAGAGCCTTAATACCTTATCTTATTTCTGCTATTTCTCAGAAATGTTTGTATCCACCAGGACATCTCTCTATAAATAGCTTCATTTCCAGTGATAACTCAGGAATTCTGAGACTTACATTTTGCAGCTGTAAATAGTAAATGTTGCTTGGTGTGCTAATAGTCCAGAATTCCCAAATGGTCCTGGTGATGTTCAAAGCCGATGCCAACATTCACCAAAGTTGGTGGCATTTTCAGTGGCTCTAGGGTCCTTCTAGCTGCCATGCTCAGTCCAGGCCTCACAAACTGCTGTCAGGTGCTGCTCTTTCTTTTGAAAGGCTGTTGTCAATTCTCTTGAAGAATGAATTGACACCACCAATGATCCATGTCAGGAGGAGTTTGGTCCACAAATTTCACAAGCTTTCAGGTGAACATTTTAGCAGAAGTGACATAAAAATCGTTACCAATGGCCAGAAAAACTTGCTTCTGGATAAAAGCATTTCTTGCTTTTCAGAGGCCCAGCAGTGCTTCAGAAAATCTGTTCTGTAGGTGAAACTTCGTATTTGTGGCAGCAAATACAAAGTACTCTGGAGTAGACATAACCAAAACTAACCTGAGTTTAAAAAGACAATTCAGGCTTTTAGCCTGAAAAGTGAGTCTTACAGGAGTCTGATCATGGATTTCAGAGGGAATTTAGGAAACTACTCGGCATCTTGCAGGATTGCTCTTTAATTTTAGTCTAAAAAGGCTGAGCTCTGATGTGCAATGTAAGTGCCTAAAAACATGCAGTAAAAATTTCTTGGTTTAAACTAAAGAAAAACTAGATAGTTTGAAGAAAACTATCAGAAGTTCATAACACCTAAATTACCCCATTCTTCTATTTGAAAATTGTGTCGTTTCTAGAAAATCTGACAAGGAACTCCAATTCTTTTTTAATGATCCTTATTGTAATGTCCACTATGATACCTTAAGAGATCTAAAAGAGGGTTTTTTTGTCTTAATGACCAGTGCAATCTGGAGATCACACAAGCATATGAGCAGTGAAGGACAAATCATGGAAGGCACAGCAGAAGAGCAACACTGGACAGAGAAACAGTAAAAAAAAAGTCATGGGAAGAAGAAACTTGAGTGAGTCACTGAAGACAAAACTGTGAGAGAGGCAGGAAAAAGCAAACAAAGAAGAGAGAAGCAGAAAGGGAAAGCAAGAGGCAGGTGATTTAACAACGACAGGGAAGATTAGAAATTAAAATCTGATTGGAGATTCAGAAAATACAGCTTTTGTCTATGTAGAATTCAGCCTGAAATCATCTTCTACTCATAAAATGGGAATGGACACTTTTACTTTAGGAGTTCAGATTCAGAAGGAAGACAGAAAGAGTAAGTTACACAGAGAGAGAATTTAGCTGGCCTGTAATTTCATGGCTGACAGAGTGCCTAGGACTCAAATCTGGAGAGTTTAGGGCAGGTATGTCTGACACTGAAGAATGCAAGCAACTGCAGATTTATATAACACATATAAAATATATTTTGCAGTATATAGGAGCCTGGCAGTTCCTGTCCTCATACTAGTATTCATCTGCCTAAGCCTTTCTCAGGAATTAACTTTTGGAGTTACAGGGGTTTATAAACTGTTAGCAAACATCTTATTTTAGATGACCAGCATCACCATCCTGAGAAAGTATATCCATGTACTTCCAACTAATAGCTTTCTCTGGCCATTCAATGCAGTCTGGTGAATTATGCTGCAAAAGGAAGATTTAACCCCAAAGCCAGTTTAATCCTTTGTTTACATAAAATCTTAGAAATTGTGCTCAGTTACTGTAAAGCCAGCAGAGAAAGTCCACATTAACACAGCCTTTTACAAATGCTCTCTCTGATTAATTCAGTCGTGTTGAGTAAACAAAAAAAGCAAAAAGTCCCAATGAAAAAGAGCTCTTTGTGTTTTAAAGCAGGAACAGTTTAGAGCAGAGTGGATAGACCAGAGAGGAGGAGCTTCTGCTTTCAAGCTTTTATTAATCACAAACTTTTATATATCAGTCCACTCTGGCAGATTGGTGTTGGTGACCACAGCCTGGTTTAGGAACTGCAAAAATTCTGTTACCCAGCTCCTGTGGTAAGTGATTTAATCTCTGGGCAATGCCAGACACATAACAGTTGGGAGATGCATTCATGTCTGTGTAGCACTCAGAAAATTGTTTGCATTGCTCAGACAACACCTGGATGGCTGAACCAAGAATTGGTGATTTAATATCATTAAATGTAAGCAAGTAGCTACAGATACCAGCTTGGTTTTAGGACAGGCTGCCTTTTTGCCAAATCATCACTGGGAAAAAAATTATTAGCTGACATCACAGAAGGAAAACAATTAACATTAGTTGGGAAACTGAGCCTTGTCCTACAATAAAGATTAAATACACTTAAAAACTCTACTAACCTTAGTTCTGCCTTCTTGGAGTAACCACCTGGCAATGGGATTATGAAAAAAGACTGCAGCATGTAGTTTGTGATATCTGTGCTCGCCATTTGAATAATAAAACCTAAAAGGAGTCGACCTTGACTGAGAAACTCTCTACTCCCATGAAAGACATGAATGAAAATTTCTTTCTTATGACTTAAGCAAAATTGTTAAAAAAAAAAAATCCTCCTAAAGTAATTTGGTCAAGTGTTTTAGACCACAGATGCAATTGCAGGACTGATCACTTGCCATCCATGACACATTTCCTGAAGGGAAATCATCATAAAATAGTTTGGGTTGGAAGGAACCTTTAAAGATTGTCTAGTCCAACCCCCTGCAATGAGCAGTGTCATCTTCAATTAGACCAGGTTGCTCAGAGCCCCATCCAACCTGTTCTTGAATGTTTCCAGGGATAGGGAATCTACCACCTCTGTGGGTAGCCTGTTACAATGTTTCACTACCTTCATTGTAAAGATCTTCTTCCTTACCTCTAATCTAAATTACTCCTTCTTTAGTTTAAAACCATTACCCCTTGTCCTACCACAACAGGCCCTGCTAAATCTACCTCCTAAATTCTCCATGTTGATGAAGACAGTTTAAAGTTTTCCAGTTAAATAGCTCAATCAAAATCTACAAACAGTAATTTGAGGATTTTTGAATAGATGCATTTTTAATAGATTACATTTGTCATGACAAGGTCCTGAAGTTACTCCTTTGGCTACCCTGCTGGAGGCTGAGCTGGGCTGAGGAATGAGTTGATGTCAATTTCAATTTCAGACATAAGTCTGGATGCTCACATGTTGGATTCAATGATCTTGGAAGTCTTTTCCAACCTTAATGACTGAATGATTCTATGTTAACATGCTCTATTATGTGAATTTAAGAAGCCCAGAAACCTTTTACAGCTTTTTTACCCAGCACAGTGAAAGAAAATTAAATTCAGTGTTTTTCTTCAATCAGATTTTAAAAGAAAACCTACCTTCAAACCCCATGCACAGCGCAAAATTCCCTACAGGGTTAAACGTCTGGAAACTCTGGGGACACCCTATTCCTCTGATCCTTCTGCTGAAACTGGGTCACCCAGGAAAAAAAAAAAAAGCAACAGCAGCAAGATTTTGATTGTACAGAAAAGCTTGACTGCACAGCTAGGGGCCACAAAACCTTGTTGCTCAAGATAAGGAGCAGGTCACTCTTAAAAGAAATGTGCTCTTCTGATAGAAAATGGTGATTAATACCCTTATAGGGATTTTTAAATGGCTGTCATTGCATATTGTGAGGGGCTGAATCCACCTGATGAGAGTCAAATATGCTCTGCCTGCAGCTGCTGGGGTTTAGGGTATTCCCAGGGTGTGGATGGATCGTGTTTCTAGAGCCTAATGGGGCTGCAGCTATAGGAGTTACCTACCTGGCCAGGGAAGTCTTAGGCTCTGGCTTAATACAGAATTTTAGGCATCATTAAAGCTTTGCAGGACACAATGTAGACTTCAAGTCACCCCAGAACTCAGGCCTTTCCTTCTGTAAATTCCCAAGCACTGGGTTTTCAGTGAATGTTTAATTTCCTGCATGGCCAATATTGCACCCAGCAAAGATGTGGCAACAGCTGATCATCTTCAGGTTAACAATTTTTTGTCCATCATTTTTATACTGCCTAATTGGAGCTGCTTTCCAGGTATTAGGGTGGGGTTTGTATAAAGTATTAATACTTCGTATAGAATTGAAACTGTGGTATACTGAGGTCACTAATTTCAGCTTATCTGTGGATGTTTCATGGTTCAGACTTTGGAAAGCCCCACATGATTTCAAATAAATTTTCTAAAAGTTTTTTCATTTGTATATAATCCTCCTGTCTCCACAGGAATGATTGCT
Organism: Atrichornis clamosus; assembly: GCA_013400975.1. NCBI lineage: Eukaryota > Metazoa > Chordata > Aves > Passeriformes > Menuridae > Atrichornis > Atrichornis clamosus. The sequence goes on from WBMZ01004976.1 coordinate 46,740, forward strand.
CACCAAGACTGCCCTATGCTAAGCTGCTGCCATGGAGATAGCAATGATACGGTTGGACCACTTTGCTTTGTGGGATATCTCCAACAAAGAGTTCCAAAAATATCTCATTTTATCTAGTGGGAGGAATCCTAACCACCTTGCCTATCAACTCTGTTTAAATGCCAGTAATCTTGAGTTCAATTAGTACTTAAAAATTAAGGCATTTCTTTTTCTTCTGAATTCCAATGCTACTCCAGCCCAGGAGGAGGATTCCTTCTCAGGCAGCTGGGGATGCTGTTTCTACCTCTTAATGTCCCATACTTTGGGAAGCAGAACTTGGTGCATAGATTTGTTGTGGCCATGTGAAATATTTGCAGGTTTTTAGGTTAGCTGTGATTTCCATGGCTTAACTCATGTATATGTCCACTGCCACAATTTTTTGTTTATATTTACCCTTCTGAATGTATGAAGAAAAAAATTGATAAAAATAATCTTGTCTGTATGTCTGGGATTGTCCTAGAGAGTTTTGTGCATTGACACTAAGATTCTCTGGTTTATTTGGGGCTGCCCCAATGGCATGGGCAAGGGGGTTGCAGAAGAGGGTACAAGAGGGTAGGCAGCATGGTTGTGAGCCCATTGTAACTGCTTATTTCTTTTTGCAGCTAAGTCACAATCCTGGTGTTCATAGTAAAGGAAAGAAATAGTTTTAACACTCAAGATTCTTGTCTTTAACTGAAGTTGCAAGGGGAGGCATACATCTGCCAGTGGTTCACCAAGAAAACCAGCTGGAAGTTCAGCAGGTGTGCACCGGGACATATCCAGAGCATAGTAAACTTTATTGTCAATCTGCAGGTCAGTGTACTATGACTAGCACCATCGTTTTGTATTGCAGGAAGTTTTGGTAAGTATGAACTTGCTTCATTTTGAATAATTTAAATCAGAAGAGTCACTCCAAATACGCATCAGATGATACCCCCAGTTTTCAGAGAGGCAGTGGGTATCACTGGTTGATTAGGGCTGTTATGTCTTTAGGAGGGATTCATCTGAATACAGGGCACCTGGAGTTTATAACCACAGCTTTGGCTGCACTGACCAGCCGTTCTGGTAGACATAGAGGGCCGCAGTTCTCCGCAGGGTGTAACTGCACTTCAGTGCTCCCGTGTGGCCCACCAGCATCTCATTCACGAACTACAATGCTGTGACTCCAGCTGATGGCCAGCCGTCTCTGCTGTGCAACTTTGCATCTGGAAGTTTTGCATGTGCTCCTGGTTATCTCATGTCCCAAGGGTAATGTGGTCCCAACATACTGTGGGCAGGAAGCAGTCACGATGATAAAGCTTTCCCAGAAGGCATTATCTGGTCCTTCCTCCTGAGGCAAAAGGACCCTCAGGGGGTCAGTTCACTTGGTATGTCCCCCCAGGAGCTGATGATGGCAGTAAGCCCACAGTCCCTTCCCTATGGCACTTCTGTCTTGAGCCAACAACAAGACTGGGGTCACAAAAAGGCGTAGATAGCCTGAACCGCGCTCGTCTGCGAACAAGCCAAAGAAGAAGCGGGCAGGACAACCAGCAGGAACGGAATTCCAGGTGGAGAGGCTGTGCACCAGCCGTGGTGGCACCACATCGCCGACGAGAGACAGGCGCCAGGCCTCACGGGGCATCCGTGGGGGCCTGCAGTGAGAAGGCAAAGCTTCCCTGCAAATAGCTTCAAACCATATGTAAGGTTAGCAATTGGGATGATCAGTCCAGGAAAAAAACCAGACATGTCTGGGAGAAAAGCCTACGGAAAGGGTGCAGTGTGAAAGCCGGGGGCTCTGGCGGTCCGCAGCACCCTCAGCGTCAGCCGGCTGCTCTGCTCCGGCCGAGCGCCGTGAGTCGCTAGGCGGGTTTGGCACTTCCCCGCCGCAAAGCGCTCTGGCGGAGGAACAGGGCTTCTTCCCCCGCGAAAGGCAGGGGGAGCTCCGGGAGCTGCCGGGCCGCGGCGGGAGGGCCGCTCCCTCACAGCCCCCGGGCGGGGCGCGGGGCGGGCGGCGCTGCTGCCGGCGGCCGGCA
>WBMZ01004978.1:0-18922 GCA_013400975.1 Atrichornis clamosus
GCTGTCCGTGGTGCTGAGCGCGGTGCCGGCGCGGCCCCGCCGGGGCGCCGGGTCTGCGGGCGAGGCGGCGGCTGCCGCTGCCGGGGCGAGAACGGGCCGGCGGGCGGGCGCGGATGGAGCCCCCACGGGCCCCGTGGCTCCGGGTGTCCCTGGGTGCGGGAAGCAGCGAGCGCGGCCCTGACCCCATCCCGGGGTCTTGTGCGCCTCCCTCTCTGCTAAAAATGCTGCAGTGCTGGGTGGGACCACGTCCTCAGAGAGCCCCTTCGCGGGCCCAGTGCAGGGCCTGACTCTCGGTAGGCATCCTCATAACCCTGGCACTTTCTTCTGATTGAGTGCTGAGAAATGTGCAGCGTTGTTTATAGCACTGTGATTTTGCACAAGGTGAAAGGGACCTGTTGTTACTGTTCTAGCATGGGGGAGTTCTCATTGCTGCAGTAGATTGCCAGGCTTTCATGGTGGCAGATGTCACTCAGGGCCCCCAGGGTGATAGGAGAGAAAGCTGTGGATCTTCTATTGTGGCACATGGTACAAAGCCAAGCAGGCCACGAAGTATGAACGGAAGTCCTGTGTTCGATGGTACAAATAACATAGAGGGATGACCCGTTAAGTCTGTGGGTTATGTATGGTTAATGATAAATAACAGGACTTACTGTTCCAGCAGGTACATATTAGCACAGAGAGAGTAGGAGTTGGAAAGAGCGCTTCCATTGAGGCACAAAATGGAAATGCTATCTTAAGAAAGCGAGAGCAGTTCTTCAGCTTGGCTTCCAACTGTGACGCCAGTCCTGCACAGCAGAGGCTGGATAGACTGGCACTTTGAATCTCAGCTCGTCTTTGTCCCTTCTTTCCAACACACAGCAGTGACTCTTACTTCTAGAAACTCTAGTGCTGTGTGCTTAGCTTTTTTATTTATTCCCCCGTGATCCATTTTATGCAATTTCATTTTTATTTCTATGTTGAACTCCTTTCACGAAAATGGAGATGGTTAATTTATTTCTATTAGTTGTGGCTGTCATGTAAAATATCTATCTGGTTTTTTTGCTTCACATCAAGCAAAATGCTTTCAGCACCCACTGAGATTAGCTAAGATGGGGGAAGGGATGGGAAGAATACTGGTTTGGTCCTCAATACTTCTCCTTCTGAGGTATTTTCCCAACACTACAGCAGTCTGACAGAAAGGCTAGAGTCTGCATTCTACAGGCACGAGGGCATTACAGGGTGGTGAATGGCCTTCCTCAGGGTCTGATGTGTAAAACTAGAAAGATTCTAAATCCAAAAGGTTTTTGTCTCATTTATTTCTTTTTTTTTGCCCAGCTGTTCTGATAAAAGACCTTGCCTTTCCCTACAAGCCTTGCTCCCCTTATATTCTTTGCCTATTATGTCAGCAGTTGCTACTGTAAAGATTTATGTGTCATCTTATAGAGAGAAATTATTAATAATAGTTCTTGTAGAATCAGGTCTTTAAATAGATACGACTCTCTCATCCCTTCTCCTGACCTCCTTTACTAGCAGCCTTTCCTTTTTCCCGCTGTGTCTGTCTTTTCTCTGATAACTGTGATTAAGCAGCCTTTTCCGACTGACGGTCAGGTGTGGCTGCATCTGAGCTGTTCTCTCAAGCATGGTATTAGATCTGGGGCTTCCAAAATGAAAAAAACAGAGGGTTTTTTCCCTGGTGTGAGGTGAAGATCACTTCTGTGCACCGCTGAAAGTCCTACTTCCTCCTCAATTTGCATTAAGTTTTCGGCTAGCTCTTTGGTGACGTGTTATGCCTTCTTTTATTCCTAGTATTCCTTAATTTAGAGATTTTTATAGGCTTGTAGTGACAGAGGAGTAAATTTTATTTTTTTTCCCAGTCCTGTGGTAATTTTGGTTTGAGTTTATAGTCTCCATTTTTTCCAGTCTCTCTGGAATAAGATTTCTTTCCTTTCTGTGTCTCTCTTGAATTCTGAATAAATTACTAAGTCCATAAATAACCTTATCCATTTAGATAATTCCATGGATTTCTAGTCCTGTATTTATCTACTGCTATTAATACAAAGCAGTTTCTTGGCAACTTTCATACTTGAGCATTGTTACTAATGATGCATATACATGCATCCATTTATATATCTAAAATAGACATTAAAATATATATATATATTTAAAAGGAAAAAACAGGAGTCAGGAAATATAGTGCAAAACTGAGAGGTGGGAAATGTTTAAATGTAAGACATGAATGATATGTGGGGCTTTTCTTAAAATGCAAAATCACTATTTTTGGAACTGTAAAAAAATACATAGTTTCATTTAAAAATACAATTAAAAGACAAAAGAAGAAATAATGTACAAACCACATGGGGAAAATGGAGATTAGCAATCAGTAAGAGATAGAAGTCAAAGAACGGAACCACTTTGTGGGCAAACTGAGAGGATCTCTGTGCGTGTATAAGGAGGGATTCCCTGAGTGTAAGGACGTGAGCACTACACATCATCTTGTAGAGCCCGTGCTTTGTGGATTGCACATTGGATAACTGATGCTACAACAAAAACCTTCTGCATGAAGTATTCTCAAGTAGTGAGGTCCTGCAGGGATTTATTATAACCTGCTTAGTGGTCTTCTCTAGGTATTAGTAGAGCGAAAAAATGTTCCTTGCAAAATGGTGGCAGTAGAAAATGATTAATTAGGAAAGATCCATTCTAACAGTCTGCTTTGGATAACTTGGTGGGCTCACTGAACAACGTGCATTTTAACATCCCTAAGTTGAAGGAATTAAAAAAGAAAAGGTTCATCACTGTTGATAAACTAGGGATTTTATTGCTTTTCAGACATGCTCTGAAAAGGATCTGGGATTGGACTGCTACATCTCACATACACTGGGCAGTAAAGATTTCTTGTTTCTGTGATGTAACTGAGAAAGTGAGAACCAGGATGAACCAGGAAAACCACTGGATGCTTAAGCAGAGGAACACAACAATTTGTGGCAGTAGTGAGGTCCTTGAGAGAAAACTGCTCAGTCCTGGTGTCTGTACTTCACATTCTTTCTGACTGATGATAAACTGGAAGAGGTGCAGGATTGACTGTGAGGTCTGTAGAGGATCTGTTACAGTGGCGTGTTTAATAAACTCGATCTCTTTGGTCATGGCCCTTGGTGAGTATGATCTGTCAGTAAGTGTGATCTGTAAGAGTTTTCGTGGAGTTTTAAAGGATGGTTGATTTATTTGATCTGCTGGCCCTTGGGTGACAATGTGGACAGAGTGAATGCATAGCAGTGATGCTCCTCACAATCGCGGGCAGAAATGGTAGGAAAATGCCAGGGAGCTTTAATGGCCACTTGGTCCTGAGGCATGAGGGAGGTGAGGGCCAGACCTCTCAGGGTAGCTAACTGTTAATTGCCCATGGCTGCTCATGGGCAGGAGAGCATCCCTCCCATCTGTGTGAAAGTCAAACTGGTTTGAGACAGGACTGGGTCATGTAGCAGAACTGAAAATGAGAACCCTTCCATTTCCTTCACAAACCTCTGGCACACAGGCAGTGTGGAGAAGAAAACCTGCATGTTTCAAAGTTGGAGAGAGACAAAAACTAAACTGAGAGAAAGTCAGAGCGTGCTAAGCCCAGGATTACAAACTGAATGTATCACAGCATGCATGGGTTGGTGATCCCAGATTTCTGGCAGCTTAGGAACAAGGGGCCTGTGCTCTGCCTGGGTATCAGACCATTCTAGTGAGCATCCTCTGACCTTTCCAATCCTTCGTGTTCAGTCAGGAGAAAAGACTCATCCAGAGAGAACTCACTCACATGTACTCCTCCAAGGGGAACCTGCCTGCAGTTGCAATCCTGAGGGGTAAAAAATCCCACGTTGAGGACAAGGTGTTAGAAACAATGTTGGCTATGAGAAGGCACAGGCATGTAGCTGGGCCATGAAAGTGTCAGTGTGACACTGCTGGATGCAGTTCATTGCAGTTCATGTTTATTTTTTAATCAAGAAAATCGTACATGCAGTGCGACTTTCACAGTGTTCTTTTAAGGCCCCGTAGAAATGCTGGGATCACGCTGTCTCTCAAACCTTTTTCTTGGACGTGTGCTTTATGGTAAGCTAATGACACAAGCACCTGTCTCCTTCTGTCCTGTATTCTCAATTTACTTGTGTGCCAAAACAGACAACGCTCACTTGTTGTTCACCCCATGACTCTGTTCTATTCAAGCCCTTGCCTGAAGGCAAAGGTTTTAATTTTGGCAGGCTTTCTTATGGTGCTTGTCTGAGTGTGTTGTAAATAAAAGGGAAATCACTTTGCTAGCAGGTTTCCGAAATGGAGGGCAGGATGCTGTCCCTATTTTATAGACTGTGATTTAAAGTATAGAAAGCTCAGGTCAAAGGACTTACTAGAGTACCTTTGAAATACCATTTACTTCACAGTAACTTTGAGACTGCAAAACTGATTTTGATTTTTACTTTTCTTTTTTTCTTGAGTACTTAGAGAACAAGGTGTTACATGACCTTAAATGCAGCCCTGTGAATACTTGGCCATATTTGAGTGCATGGCATCTCTGCAAGTGAGACCTAGAGATTCACTCAAAAAATGGGAAATATGAACTAGTGATTGCAGATGCAAAATCTGACTACTGGAGATTGCCTGGGTGCATGTTACAATTTTCTGGGAGGAAGGGGGTAGGTATTCAGCTGAGAGATCACCCTCACTGCTTCCCTGATCCCCTGACTCTCTTGCCTGCCTATTTCAGCCTTTCTAGCAGACCTACAGAGAGAGGCCCCCCTTGTTTTGCCTGTGGTGGCTCACACCAGAGTGGGCCCAGCCTGTGCTCTCAGGGAAATGGGAATCTTGTTGGAAAAATGGCTTGTGCTGGTGTAATCAAAGGCTATCATCAAGCCTGTGGATTAGAGGTCAGCACTGAGCAAAACCCCTAAAATTTGTGAACTCCTGAGTTCTTTGTTTTGCAAAGTTGCTGTTTTAATATATTTGTATGTGCTACCTACATAAAATTAGCACTTTGAATTATGGGGAAGAAGTTTTTAAACCAGAGGCAGAATGAATTGACATTTGAAAACTTTTAAATAACTGGATTTGTATATGAAAGTGGAGGGGTTTTAGTTTATGTGCTAAACTCTTGGAATAATACAGAGCAAATATTTTTCTCAGTGATGTTTTAGCTGAGGAGTCCAGAGTTTTGATCATAAGGAATGTACGTCTCCAGTCTTTGCTTTTTCTTTAATGAGCTATAAAAACAGTAATCCTTGCTCTTATATAAAATACTGCTTCGTATATGCTCCTTCTATGATCAGGATATGTAAGTGCACAGATCATGCTTTTAATTAATCCAGTGCATTATAATCTGAAATCTGATGTCATTACTTTGTTCTGTATACATATTTCCCAATAACACATGCAAATCATGTCAATATTGCAATGTGGAATTCAGTCAGCAGTTACAGGTGAAATTTAATGAGATACTGTGATGTGCTGTATGTGGCCTAAGTTATTAACTCAGACGTCTACAGCCTTTGCAAATGAACTGGTATCCGCTGTGACTGGGTTGTCTTGCTGATCATTTGCTCAGGCAGCTCTAGGGACTTGTCCTGAGATAAATGCAAAGAGGGAGCACTCTGCGGCCGCTCCGCAGGGTGAGGGCGGCTGACTGCAGGTGAAAGGCAGCAACTGTGCATCGTGTACAGCTGGAAGTGCTCTCTGGTGCCAGGGGAGCAGCAGGGAGCCACAGCAGGGGAATGGGGTGGTGGGAAGCACAGCTGAGGATGGGGGCCCACTTGAACTGGGAAGAAATTCAGATCACCTTTCCCTCCCTGACCTGATGGCTGGAATTGCCTGGGCCTTTCATACGCGACTTCTAATCCTGTGTAATGGGGGTTCCTCTCTGTGGGTCCTTGCAGAAAACAGGTCAGTACAGTCTCAGTGAATATTGTTAGAGAACAAAATCATGCTTCTCATTGCTGTGGGAGCTGCACAAAGCCTAGGTCTTCTCCTGGGTTTTCTAGTGCCTTTTGCAAAGCTGAGCACTGAGTCTGCAGCTCCCTGCTAGTGATTGTTCACCAGTTTATTTAGCTCACTGGCCAGCTGATTGTTTTTGAATGGATTCTTCTGCCCCAACATTCAAATAGTGGTAATGACCCTGTAGCCATTAAGAGGAACTTCTTGTACTATTTAGCTCTTTTACCTTTTTGACTGTTCTCTTCCATCCCATCATCCATGTTTTTTCTCCACCATTTTCTAAACTAAAAATCCCTTTCAACAAGAGCATGCTTGTAAGTTCACATTTACATCTGGGGTACACTTTCCTTTAAGCTATAATGGAAACAAGCCTACCTGGGTACTATTGTTCACTGAAAGTAAAGCGCCAATTACTACTGGAATGAATTCAAAAGATTCTCCTATGCAGTTCCCTTCCCAGCATTCATTCAAAATTTTTAAAGTGTTTCAACTCTGTCTTCTCAGGGATGAAGCAGTGTTGTTGGTACTTGGCCACGTTCTTATCTTCTCAGACAACCCAAAGAGATCATAGCAGTTCCTCTAGGAAGCTTCTGGGGATGTTTTTGGTGACTGTCCTTAGTGTGTAACTTCAGCTGTTGCTTCATGCTAGAGTCAGAATCTGGCTCCCGCTTTGCTGGTGTTTCTTTGTAGCAAAGTTCCCTTCCGCCTTAATCCCAAAGCCTTTGAAGTAAACAGCTGTTTTCTGGTTACATTGCTGTTACTCAACTAAGGCTTCCCCCCTGCGAGCTCTGACGGGCCAGCCAACTCAGCAGCAAGTGCAAGGCACAGGGGTTTCATGCTGTTTCCCACTGATATCTCTTTTCCAGGAGTTATTCAGCGTTGCACTGCTGTGAAGTACCACTACACCTCCAGCTCTCTGCCTCGCAACTTACCCATCAACATCACAAACACCATCCGGCAGGATGAGTGGCACGCGCTCCGTAAGTAGCCCAAAGCAGAGTACAAGACTCTTTGGATTACTTAACGCCTTAATGCAATGCGAGCTGAGGGCTCTGAATCACCTAGTCTAGGCATGACACTGGGCTCTAAGCATAAATGCAGATTTTTTAGGGAAGAAGTGCAAGCAGCCAACAGTTTAATTGGAAGGGGACATGAAATTTGGAGGGGCTTAAAGCTGTGAATTCAGGAATACAGATATGTGTGTAGTGTGTTGCAAGGTGTAATCATATTCTGGATCTAGGGACAGACACTTCCCGGCTGCCTTACAGCAGAGGTTCTGCATCACTGTATAGATCTTGTTGCAGTTTTCTGTGTGCACACTAGTGACCTGGTGCAACTCTCTGGTGAGCAGCTCTTTTAGGAAACATCTCACTTCGTCTTTGCAACCTCCTGTTACCAGCATCTGGCTCACGAGCTGCCTCATGCCCCAGTCCTTCCCACACAGATAACTGACCTGTAGCCTGTGACTAAGAATGATTTAACTAGTTTTTTTCTGCTCCTGCTTCTGTCTTTGTTTTTTTGTTGTATTACCTCACATAATTCAGCCTAGCTCCTGTCATGTGAGAGTCAGTGCCAAGGGAATCCTAGTTCAGCTGGAGACTGAACTAGGAGGAGACAAGAACAGCAATTTTACTATGCATGATACAGTGCTGTTCATGTTGCTGGTACCCAAGCCTTTTTTTTAGAGCTTGTTACTGGAGTTGTTCCCATAATACTGTATTGATCTGCTGTCTGCTTGTCCTCCCACTATTCCTGTTTTCAGTTCACACTATCTGCCTCCCATGCACTAGTCCTTTAGCTCTCTTCAGTGTCCCCTCTCACTCTTTTTGTTTCTATTTTCAGCAGGCACTCACCCAACAAACTCTATCGCAAAGAAAGACACTACATCCAAAAAAAAGCCCTTGCAGTACTAACATGAGTTAATGATGCACCCCTTCTGTACCATGCTGGGGAGTATTTGACTGGTACTCCTCTTGAAATGCTCTGCAGTTGCACAGTGCTCAGCAGAATGGAGTCAGTTTAGCTGGACTCCCTTAGTTTCAGTGTAATGGGCAAACTACCTCAAAGAAGCTACAGGAGGAGAGGTCCATGGCTGAAGTATAACTTTTAGAACCAGTAAATCCATATCTGTCTGGACTCTCCCCTGGCTGTCCTGTCTAGGTGCTGCCATCTTCACGTTTTCTGTGTTGCTTTTCTCCTTTCTTCAGATCTGCGGAGGATGACAGCTGGCTTCATTGGCATGGCAGTCTCCATCATCCTGTTTGGGTGGATCATTGGTGTGCTGGGCTGCTGCAAACAGCAGGAGCTCATGCAGTACGTGGCTGGGCTGCTCTTCCTAATGGGAGGTGAGAGCCTTTTGCTTCTGCCCCTCAAGTCACCACATTCAGTATTGCTGGCTTGTAAAAGTAACGTCAGTCCACAGCAACCACACGAAGCAGTTACTTAGTGCAGCAAACGGTCAGCACAGTGCAGTTACCACTTCCAGCACAGGGCAGGACCTGTGCTTGCATGGGTATTGCATGTTTCTGAGTAGACCCCAAGGTATGTACATGAGCCTTCTGCTCTGGAGAGCTGCTGTGTAGCCACAGGGACCATGTGCACAAGGAGCACAGTCCTCTCGCTTGCTCCAAGCGTGCAGCCTGTGGCTCCTGTCAGACAGCTCACCTCAGTTTTCCCTAGGGAATCATAACAAACAAACAAACAAATTAATGTCTAGCTCCTTTCTGGTACTCAGAGATGCTCAGATCTTTGTGTAATTATGAAGTCCAAACCCAGCCAAGCCTGGCAGAACACTGGCCCAGTGCTTGCCAGTGGTGTTTTATCTGGTGGGAGCAGACTTTCTGCATGACCTAAGGTTTTTCTGAACTTTGATTTTTCCACTTGAAAATGGGCAGTATAGACCTGGGGTCTAGTGTACTAGTGTATATTAGACCTACTAGAGTGCCTTGCATTATGTTTCTTAGGCTTTTTTCTTCTCTCTATAGGTGTTTAGTGAATGTGTAGCAGATGATGAAACCTGGGCACTCTTTATGAGCCCTAGGGTACAGCTGGCAGAAGTCTGGGTGTTCCTAGTAGAAACTAAGCAGTGCTGCACTTTGCAGCCCTGGGATTCAGTGAGCTAATTACCTTCCATAGGAGAAACTGCCCAAGTACTGTCTGGAACCTGATTACATTAGTCATTGGAAATAGTCTCAGGAGAATCAAAGCATGATGAAGTGTACATGACTGAGTTCAAGACTGCAACAAAAGGAGCTAAGGCAATATTGGTTATTTGTGAAATGTAGTCCTACATATTTTCCCTTTTTTTTTCTCTGTCTTATAAGAAGGGGGACTAGTAGGACTGCAGAAAAAAGCCCAAGGGTAATTCTTGATTTTGGAAATTCATGACTTTGAAAATACCAAGGGAAAAAACCCAGAGCATAATTAACCTGTCTGAGGGCAGTGTAGAACCCTCTTGCTTTTCTCCTGCAGGTACTTGCTGTATCATCTCCCTCTGCACATGCGTAGCTGGGATCAATTTTGAGTTATCCCGCTATCCTCGCTACGTCTACGGGCTGCCAGAGGACATCAGTCATGGCTATGGCTGGTCCATGTTCTGTGCCTGGGGGGGCTTGGGCCTCACCCTGCTGGCTGGGTTCCTCTGTACATTGGCCCCATCACTCAACACTTCCCGGGCGTCCGTACAAAAACCCAGACAAGAAAATGGGGCCGTGTGACCCCAGGGGGAGTGAAGAGAGACTCTGGAAAGCGCAGCCTGGGCAGAGCTGTGGGTTAACACCAGGAAGAGGTGACATGTCAGCGTGTGGAGAGCAGTGCCAGAGCTGTTGAAATACCAGCCCCTGGGATGCTGCTACAGCCTCCAGTCGCAGACACGGACATTGCAAGTAACTCCAGGTTTGAATTATTGGCAACTTGATCATTGATGGTTTAAGGGGGACAGTTCTTTCAATTTGTTTTTCTTCTGTTTACAAGGAATTAAGTCCAAGGCTGTGTCTTTTTTTGTGCTGTTTTTTGAACTGTACCTCCATGGTCCTGTTATTGTCCAGTTGTAAGGGATGTTTACGCACCAACTCTATTGCTGCAGGTCTGTGTAATTCAGACCCAAATTAGGGCAAGGAGCTAAGTGAAGTTGGCTTGAACACTTTTGCAACAGGCGTGTCTAGTGTTGGCTCAGGCCATCCTTTCCCAAAAGAACCTTGATCTAAGCCGAGGTTTAGGCCAAAGAATTAGCCCATTCTTAGTATTAATTCATTGAAAGCAGAAACCTGTGCTATTCCATGCTGTGGATTCAGCTATTTGCTCACTACTAAAACTGTTTCCAAAAGGAGCCAACTGTAACTGAGCAGCAAGACTCCAAGAAAACTCTGACTTTTGGAAAGCAGTGGAAAATTTCTCTCAGCTTCTTACACATTTAAGGTTACTCATTTGGCTAAATAACATACCCTTGTTTTAGTGGGGAGACATATGCAACATGCAGCTTTTAACTATTCCACTAGAGGTATATTTCTCAAAATATGTCATAGTTTGAGCTGCCAGGATCAACGTTCACTTCTGAACTAACTTGTGGGTGCAACTCCTGTTCTGTGAAAGGAGATGAGTAATTCTCCCTGAGCTCAAATAACAGTACTGCTAAAATAGCAGATGTACAGCCCCCTCTAATATTAGTGTCCAAAGGAACCACAATGTATTTTCCTCAGGAACTCGTGGCTTCTGCTCAATTCTCCACTCACCCCTTCCCAATTCAAATGCCACCTGAGCAGAGCGTGTCAAGAACATGCATGTTCTGCTGAAACAAGATCCCTCTCCAAAATGAGCACTAAGGACCTTGGTACCAGCACAAGTACTAGGGCTAACTCAGGAACATCAGCCAAAGTACTTTGGAGTGCATTTTTCTTTCATTCATCTATTCTTTTTTTCCTCTCACATCCCTGCCCCTCTCCCAAGCGTCCAAAAACTGCACAGGTAAAGATGAGATGGCCAGCATTTGGAGATGTTTACATTGTATTTAAAATACAATACAGTGGCATGTAAGATACTTAATGCTCAAGTCAGTGTATTTATGAAAAGTGTAATTTTTAAATGGAAGTTGTAATTCTCAACTGGCATTAAAAGTACTGAAAGACTTGCTCAGTGGCTGGAACCTTGAATTCTTTATGACTAATTACCCAACTGATTCACCAGAGAGCTCACATACATACCAGCAACATTGTTAAGGCTTCCAGAGTGAAGTTAAAACATCATTCATGTGTTGCACCCTTGCAAAGTGAGTGCTCGTTCAGAAGTTTCAAACTCTAACAAGGCTGTAGTCTGATCACTGGCTGCACAGGTAAGAACCAGGGATGCTGTCTGAGCTGCAGGTCATCAGTGTCACAGGACACTTACTGCAGTACAACCTATTGGTCCTCATCCAGAAGTAGCAGAGCAGGATTTAATCCAGTTCTACCTAGAGGAGGGTCCAAAGGCAGCATGATGAGCACTGTGGACCCGAGGTTTTCAGCCTCCCTTACACAGATGTAAAACCACCAAGCAAGGGCGGCAGCCCCAACACATCATGGATTTGTGTTTAAAGGGAAAAAATGCTTTATTTTTTCCAGACACAAAGTAAGTGATACAGTCCAGTCTACTCCTGTTCTCTGCCAAGGCCACAACCTTGACTGGGCAGAGATCAGGCATAGTACTGCAGATTGGCTTTTTTCTTTGCTTGAACCTCCAGAATTCCTTCCATGTAGTCCTCATGGGTGAGCTCTGTAGCTCCACGGCGGAGGGCAATCATCCCCTGCCCAACGACAAAGTATTTAGAGATGGTTTGTGAGCACCACACCAGTTACAAGTCATTACTCCATGCTAGCTTTCCCATTTCCCTCCCTCAGTGCTGGCTCCTATGGAGGAATACTCACCGCTTCGACACACACAGCCTTGCACTGGGCTCCATTGAAATCATCAGTGCAGCGAGCCAGTTCCTCGTAGTTCACGTCAGGGCTGATATGAGCAAAGGGGAAAAAAAAGTCTGAGAACATGCACCAAATAGAAAAAGCAAGGTAGGGAGTTTCTTCAACCCAACAGTGAGCTCCCACCAAGTGATTGCCAGCCACTTCTCAGCCCTGAGGTACCATCATGAGTGACAAACATAGCCCCAGAAGGCCATACCTGACATTCATTTTGCGTGAATGAATCTGCATAATTCTGGCTCTGGCCTCCTCATTAGGCATTGGAAACTCAATCTTCCGATCTAACCGTCCAGAGCGGAGCAAAGCTGGGTCCAAGATGTCAACCCGGTTGGTTGCAGCAATCACCTAAGTAGAAGTAGGATCATCAATGTGAGGCACATGGCGGCCTCTTCTCACCTGAGGCCTCTTCTCCCCAAGGATTCACCAAGCTTGTTCTCTGAACATTGCTTTCCATCCCCTGGTAGAGCACCCTGAGCCTCAGCAGCACTCCCTGCTAGTTCCCAACCTTGACTTGTGTGTTGGGCTGGAAACCATCAAGTTGATTAAGCAGCTCCAGCATGGTCCTCTGCACTTCTCGGTCACCGGCCTTCTCACTATCAAACCTGAGGGGAAAACAAGGGCAAAACTATCAGTATGAACCTGACTACTCTGTCCCTGTGTTTTTAATCACATCAAAACACAGAATGACTACAGTTCATACTCCTTGGCCAAGGTTGTCCAAATTCTTACTTGAAACTACAGTCCTAGCATGATGAGGATTGCAACTGGAATAACTGTCAGCAGCACCCAAGTCTTACTTAATCCTCAGAGCTGAATGGGGCTCATGTTCTCCAGGCCCAAGTAGTAAATGAGGGTGAACATCTCCATGTGCCTGCTGCAGTGATCAGAAAACAGTTTTATACAGCAGGAGACTAATCAGACAGATCCCAAGTCTCATGAATTTTGCTCGTGAGCCCAAGGATTATGGCAACTGCTCTCTACCTGTCACTGTGTTTACACTCTGAGTAGGCCATGCTTTAAGTGAGGCTCTGCTCTCATACACAGGCAAAGGGGGATGATAGGCAGCTCCCAAGAGCTTTACAACATGGACTATACCTCACCTTTTAGTGCCAATGGCATCCAGTTCGTCAATAAAGATGATGGAAGGAGCTTTCTCCTTGGCAAGAGCGAAAGCATCACGTACCAGCTTCGCTCCATCGCCAATGAACATCTGCACAAGTTGTGGGCCCGCAAGCTTCAGGAACGTAGCCTGGGAAGTGAAAGAGAATCCTGTGCCTCATTTCTCAATAGGGTCAGCTCTGAGTAGTATATGAAGCCCTTCAATAAACAAGCAAGCAAGCAAACAGACAAGAAAATCCTTGCCCTTGTAACATCTGTCTGTATGTAGGACCCTCTGCCCCTGGAGATGTTCTTACTCTTTGTCAGGCACTATTCTACAGCAGCACACACTTTGAAAGGTTCCTTTTACCTTGGTTTGGGCAGCACATGCTCGAGCTAAAAGCGTCTTCCCTGTTCCTGGAGGCCCATACATAAGGACTCCTTTGGGTGGCTGTATACCCAAATTTTCAAATTTCTCCTTATGATTCATCGGCAGGACAATGGCCTCCACGAGCTACAACAAAACAAAAACATTAATACATAAACCCATTCTTCTCCACAGATCCAGGCTGCCTGCTTTTGAGCTGAAGTTGAAAGACTGTTGTCCTCAGTCACATCAGAAACTATGCACAAAGTATCACCTCTTGGATTTGTTTATCCAGCCCACCGATGTCACTGTACTGCTCTGTGGGCCTCTCATCCACCTCCATGGCTTTCACCCGTGAATCATATTCAGTAGGCAGAGTCTCCAGGATCAAGTAAGAGTCTTTGTTCACCCCCTGTAAACACAAGTCCTTTGCTTTTAACAGGTCCCTCAGATACAATAAACACACAAAGCTGATTTACTAGACCTCAGGGATGCAGGAATAGCCAGCTTTGACAGTGGCACTCATCAAATCACCACAGCATGGCACAGTGGACAATGCCACAATTAACCTACCACATTTTAGAAGAGCGGTCCAGTTTACTTACAATGCAGAAGACCAGGTTTAGAAAACTTACTAAGTGAGTTCTAAG
The DNA here is from genome assembly GCA_013400975.1 of Atrichornis clamosus. Lineage (NCBI taxonomy): Eukaryota > Metazoa > Chordata > Aves > Passeriformes > Menuridae > Atrichornis > Atrichornis clamosus. The sequence continues at coordinate 14,001 of WBMZ01004978.1, forward strand.
GTTTCAGCACCTAACTGTATGTATAAAGAACACACACCCCAAACTCCTTTTCTTTACTACAAATATGACTGAACCCGTAATACCTTTCTATTAAAACTTTAGCAGAGAAATGGTCTTGGGGAAATCTGGACAGATGTGTCTCCTTTCGTAAGGGCAAGACACATGCAATTTTCTGGCCACCATCATATCTAACCATCGCAACAGAATCACTCACCACCAGGTCTCCAGGCTTCAACTTCTCAGCATCAACCAACCCAATAACAGGCAGGAAATAAGTCTGTAAGAAAGAAACAAAGTAAGCCAAACCAGGTGTACTAGGAGAAGGTCTTTTGCATCACTCCTCACACCTGGTTGGGCACACGAGTCTTACCTGACGTGTAGAAGTCTTGATCACAGCACACTTGCCCTTTCTCTGGGAATCCAGGTCAATGTTTGCTCCATCCTCCTCCTGGTCATTGGGGTCAACATCCAGCAGCTGAAAACCAGAGTAAAGAAGTTCATGACAATGTAACCAGGCTAGCAGGATGACCCCAGGATTTATGCTTCAAAATTACGTGCACTGGAAGAAATAAAACTTTCCATCATCCATCAGCAGTAGAATCCTGAAAGAATTAAAGCTCTCCTGTAAAAATTGATTTCTTCCTTTCCTCATGAAGTAGCACACAACAGTGCATAAAAAGATGTTATAAAATTCAGAACAAAGCAGTAGGTAATGGCACTGAATCCTCCTCCCATACAGCAGCTCACATTCAGGCTTAAGTTCACTGAGTTTCAAAACAGTAGTAGAAACCAATCACGTTTTTGAAAATAGCAAACTTATCAGCATTCTTTTTCCTATAATCAAAATTACTGAAATACAAAAAAGAATGTGACGGAGTAACAGAGCCACGGCCTTTCATTTGCTATTTCACAAGTTTCAGAGAGCATGTATCCAATTTCACATGCTCAAGTCTACACTCAGCAGGGCTGTGTCACTCTCTGATGGTTGTTAAGTACAGATGAACAGCAGCCAAAGCCTAAGGAACGACCCAGACAACAAATGGGCAAGTGACGTGCAATTCCTGGTCACAAACCAAACCAACAGAAAAACCTGAAAGTCTTGGCTCTGGCAGCATCAGTAGTTTGAGAATACTCCCATGTCTTGAATCCCTGATGAGTTCCCCTGCCTTTCTCCCTGCCTCTATATATTGTCCACAATTCTCACGTTGCCGCGTAAGAATCCACCACTCTCACCTCAATAACGTTGGAGACAAGGTATGGCAGGGTTTTGTTCACTTTGATCTTCTCACTGTTCTCTTTGATCTTGTCTTTCATGGCCTGGAGCTCATGGGTCACTCTCAGTACTTCACTTTTCATGATCTGGAATCAGCACACAGAAGAAAGAAGCAGGTATAGTATGAGAGGACTAAGGCAAGATAAAATTCATAAACTATTCCAAAATCAAACAGTTATAGAAAGGTTAAGTCTGAAGAATAAAAGGAAATGTAATGTAAAAAGAGGAAAAGCAAGCAAATTAGCCAAAATTGTTTAGGAATCAAGGTTACATAATCCATTCTGGTCTCTAACTAATCACTAATCAATAACCCCAAACAATTTCTTCCCAGTGTCACTTGGTAGCCTTAGCCTCACCAGGGCTTCAGCGTACAAGGTTAAAATGTGACCTACATAACAATATGGCCCAGATCAGGCAACTGTGGTTTGGTTGTGATTTTAAAAAATATACAGATACACAGGTAAGTACACATACACACATATACATCCGTATACACACACCTATTTTTGTTATGTTTTGCAAGGGGGTTGGAACTAGATGATCTTTAAGGTCCCTTACAACCCAAGCCATTCTGTGATTCAGCCTGGAGAAGAGAAGGCTCCAGGGGGACCTCATGGTGGCCTTTCAGTATTTAAAGGTGTCTTGTAAGAAAGATGGGGACAGACTTTTTAATAAGACCTGTTGCAATAGGACAAGGAATAATGGTTTTAAACTTAAAGAGGGTAAATTTAAACTAGATATAAGGAAGAATTTTTTTACAATGAAGATAGTAAAACACTGCAGCAGATTGCCCAGAGAGGTGGTAGATACCCAATCCCTGAAAACGTTCAAGGCCAGGTTGGACAGGGCTCCAAGCAACCTGGTCTAGTTAAAGACATCCCTGCTCACTGCCAGGGGTGGCCTAGATGACCTTTAAAGGTCCCTTCCAACCCAAACTATTCTATGATCCTACTAACTGTAAGGGAAAAAAAACTCTAAGAAAAAAAGTTCTGTACTCACCATCCAAGAGTGAGTACATTTACACCTGACACTAACGCACCCAATACAGGTGTTTCACAGTGCTCTGGCTGACACTGACAGGCGCTTTCCTCCCCTTCCTGGTTAGTCAAACAGTGTGAAAACACACAGTCTGTGATCCCACTGAAGTGACTGTAGCACCGAGAGGTCCCACGAGAACTGGTCACACCTGAATTAGTCTATGTGATTCTTTTTAATGCGGAAATCTTTGCTAAGAAACGATCCTTTTTAAACTCTTTAAGCCTAAGCATAATACTGTGCTGCAATACATCCTTATTCACACGACAGGACTGTTACAGGAGCCAATACTGAATCCGTTACAAAAATGCAAAAAACTTAATAAATTTGACTTAATGAAATACAGCCTAGAAAACATTCAAGGAAAACTGCATGAAGGGAGGGATCTGACAAACATTTTGCAATTATGATGCTCTTACTATAAAATTAATAAGGCTACTTTTACTCGTTACTGTATTCTGCAATTTAAAAATAAGACACACATTTAACTTTACTGCCTTTAAAGAAAAATAAAGTACGTAAGTCAGAATTACTTGTGGAGCCTGAAGCAGTATAGAATGAAGTTGCTCTGTAGAATTTATTAAATATTTTATCTCAATATTGCTAACATTGGGCAGCAGACAAACTTATTCTAAATTTTTAAGTGCTCCTTTATGCAAAATGAGTCTACCTGAAGACAGGTCTATCTACTTAACATCTTCAGGAATGAACAAGACAAGAGGATGGAGTGTTTTCTCATCATGTTTGCAGCAAACACCAAATTGGGGGGCATGGTCTCCGTATTCAAGGGCAGGACTGCCACCCGCAGAGACCTTGGGAGACTGGAGATGGGTACACAGAAACCTTACAAAATAAAAGGACAAATGTAAAGCCCTGCACTTGGGAGGGAAGTGCACCTTGCAATGACACAGGTTGGTGACTGGCTGGCTGGGAAATGGACCTGGGGTCCCCACAGACAATAAACTGAACAGGAGCCAGCAACATGCCTCAACAGCAAAAGTGGCAAACAACATCCTGGGCTGTACTAACAGGAGTGTGGCCAGTAGATGGAGAAAAGTGTTCAGTTCACTTTATTCAACACTTTTAGGTACTACCTAGAGCACTCAGTCTGGTTTTGGTCCCCTCCCATATAGCAAAGACATTGATTAACTGTACTGAGTTCAGCCTAGGGCCACGAAGATGGCCAGGAGGCTGGAGCACAGGCCGTTTGAGAAGTAGCTGAGGGAAGTGGGCTTGTTCAGCTGGAGAACAGAATTGCTGGGGAAAGAGGTATCAACAAGACCAAACCAGGCATTTCACAGGAGTACACAATAGGTAGATAACAAAGACTGAAACAAGGGAAGCTCAGCCTGTATGTAAAGCAAATCCTTATCCTCACGAGGTCTGTCAAGCAGAAGCACTGAACACCCTGCGAAGTGGTGCAAAGTTTAGACACTTTCAAGATCCAACCAGATCTTGAGCAGCCTGGGTTATGGCCGACCCTACTTTGCGAAGGAGCTTGGCCTGGAGGTCTGCTCAGGGCTCTTCTGACTTGAATTACCCAACGATCCTTCCTGACTCAGGCCACAGCACAGACTTCCCCCACCCCTGTCCCTACGAGGCAGGGAGGACCTGCGTAACTTTAGCTAAAACATCCATGACTGCGTAGAACAACCGCCCCCTCAGCTTCCTCGGGTCCTTACTCTTCCAGTGTTTCTTCCCTACCTTCGCGGCTCAGTATTCCTCGATCTGCCGTTCTCGATTCAGTTAACCGTGTCTTATCTTTCACTGCTTTCGTGGCTGTGCTAACCCGTCCCGCCCCGAGCACCAGCGCAGCCGAGCTCCCAAGGGAGGTCGGCCCGGCGCTGCCCCCGCCGCTACCTTGATCTCGCTGTCGAGGAGGCGGGTGCGCTGCACGATCTCCTCCGTGGACATCTTCAGCACCTCCTCGCCGACGCCGTCCTGCGGGGGCACAACGGCAGCGTCACCCTCGGCCCGGCCCGCGCCTCGCCCCGGCCCCGCCGCCCCCGGCCCCTCACCTCCGACTCATCCCACACGGACGCCATCTTTCCGCCGGCCAGCGGGCGAGCGCACCGCGCGGCGGGTTCGGGACGGCAGATTCCGCACTGCGGACTCCCGGCGGCGCAGGGCGGGNTCACCTCCGACTCATCCCACACGGACGCCATCTTTCCGCCGGCCAGCGGGCGAGCGCACCGCGCGGCGGGTTCGGGACGGCAGATTCCGCACTGCGGACTCCCGGCGGCGCAGGGCGGGAAGCAGCGAGACGGGCGGCCCGGGGGCCCCGCGCACCCTCCTCTCCCGCCGCTCTGCCACCGCCCCGACCGCAGCCCCCGCGGCCGTGCCGAATCTGCCGGCCCGGGCGGCGGGTCACGTGCGGCGGGTCACGTGCGGCCCCCAAACCTGCTGAGTGATGGTGGCGCCGCCATCGCGGGGCGGGGCGGAGGCGGCGCCCGGAGCCCGGCGCTAGAGGCAGACGGGGCGCCGTCCCGGCGAAATGCTTTATTACAGTCGGTGCCCGTACAGAGCAGCGAGGGGGAAGGGAGCGGGGCCGGGCAGCGCCCGAGCCGGCCCCGCGCAGGGGAGGCCGAGGACGCCCCCGCCGCCCAGCCCGGCC
>WBMZ01004983.1:0-12083 GCA_013400975.1 Atrichornis clamosus
CCCTGTCTCACCTGCCTGACCAGTGCCCCTTGCCAGGTGTGGTTGTAACTACATCACAGGGGAAACCACGTGATGGCCAGGAAACCTCTGTTATTGGGTTTTGTTGTTATTATTGTTGTTTGGTCTGTTGTCTTGCTTATATATATCCTAGTAAAGAACAGTTATTCCTTTTCCCACATTTGTGCTCATAAGCTCCGTGAATTTCAAAGTTACAATAATTCAGGGGGGTAGGGGGTAATTTCTTCCATTCCAGGAGGGTTCCCACCTTCCTTGGCAGATATCTGTCTTTCAAACCAAGACAATGTTACAGAAACCAGATGTGTTCACAGGCTCACAGGACAGCTGAGGATAGAAGGCACCTGCAGGTGCCATCCCATCCAAACCCCCTGCTCAAGTAGTGTCAGCTAGAGCAGACTGCCCAGGACCACGGCCACTTCCGTTTCAAGTATCTCCATGGATGGAGGCACCACAGCCTATCTCAGGAACTTATTCCAGCATTAGACTGCCTTCACAGTAAAAAATTGTTTTTCTTATGTTTAAGCTGAATTTCTGGTATGTCAGTGTGTGCCCATTAGTGCTTGTCCTATCGCTTCATACAATTGAAAAGAGCCTGGCTCCCTACCATCAGGTATTTGTATATTTTTACGTAGTTTTTTAATACCCTATGTGTTTAAAAGAAAAAGTGGCTTCTGTAACTGAAGCAAGAATTGAGTCAAATAACACATAAAGAAAGAGAGGCAAACTGACAGGAAAGCAAAAGTGGAAAGCAAAGCTAAATGGTAAAATACACAGTAAGCTTCTCTGTCTGCATTTAAGAGTATCGTGATTTGTTGTCAGGTGCTAACAAACTTACTCAAATCATATATTTACATATCTCCTAAAGTGTGTGTTTCAGTCAGTGTTAAAATGATTTTCACTGGGCTAACACCACCTTAATCCCCCACTACATTCCAAAATCTTGCACTCTTGCAAATCACATCTGAAACTTCAAGATGAGAAGGCATTAGAGGCTTTCTGATGGGCCAGGAAGGAGCTGCCTCACCATGGCTACACAGACCTCTGCTCCTGGCACTTCCAAAACAGCATAGGTTTGAAACGCCCACCTGGCTAAGATTACTGTGTTCCTGCTGAACAAAGCCTGATGATGCTATAAACAGCAGCAAACAGCTTCTTGCAATGGAAACTATTGAACAGCCTTAAGCTCAAATACACATTTACCCACATCCTACCATGTCCACTAATGCAGGTAATGTTACTGCAATCAAAACCCATGCATTTTCCAAGAAACCACAGATAACCCAACTGCTTAGAATAGCGTATCAGAATAATATCTCAAATGCCACTGATTAAGTGGTTAAGTGCTGGTGAATAACAATGTTTGTAATGGTAAGTACTTCATGTAACATTCTGTTTTGAAGAGCTTTGTGCATTAAGGAATTTTCCTTCTGAATAGTTGTCCTGGGTTTGACTGTATGATACCACATATCCCCTATCGACTGCACCATGGCAGGCATGAATCCTGTACCTTTAAGCTGGATCCAAGAGTATTTCAGGCTTAAATGTAAACAACGGCACACACTCCCCAAGACTTTTTCATTCCTCAGTTCGCTCTCGGCTTGGTCTGAGTGCAGCAGGGAGAACAGTGTTTTTTTCCTTTTTTTCTTATCCCTTTTTGGCCAGGCTTTTCAGCTCTGTTTTTCAGGAGGGAGAGATGGAGAGCAAAATTCTTTGTTTTCTTTAAAGCTAGCTTGCTAGCTGGCTGCAGCAAGGAGGTCTTTTTTTTCCATTTTACCTGGAACTGCTTTCAGCTGAGCTCCAGTCCAGGACACCAGACCACACCACCAGATTGCCGGCATTGCTGGGGAGGGGCCCTGTCTTAGCCCAGAAAAAAGGGGGTCCATGTCACACCCAGCTCCAGGGAGAGAGAGAGAAAGAGAGCAGAGCCTACAGGAAGACTCTGCACCTACCCAGGTTTCTCCATCGCGAGGGGTTTATAATCTAATATTGTTCATTTCTTTTCTGTGCCTGCAGGCACTCTGTGTGTGTGTGCTGTATCCCGGTTTGAGACAAACGCAGAAGGAATAGCCCCTCCCCTTCCCAGGTTCAGAGAGAAATCTCTCTGAGGAAAGTGAAAAAAACCTGTTTATTAACAAACACACACACACATATCAAGTTCTTGCAGGCACAGGCAGATGAATAATGTATGATTATAAACCTCTTGCGATGGAAAGCAAAACCTGGGTAAGCTCAGTAGTCCTTTCTGTGCCCCCTTCTGCCGGCCTGTGGTGCGGGGAACCCCCCCTGGCATCCGAGGATGTGATGTGGTGTCGTGAATTTGAGCTCAGTTGAAACAGTTCCAGGAAAAGAAAAAAAAATCCCAAGGAAAACTGCCTCGTCTCAGCTAGCTAAAAAAAAAAACAACAAAAAGAACGAAAAATAAACCAAACCAAAAAAATTCACTCTCTGTCTCTCTCCCTTGAGAAACTGAGCCGAAAAACTGGCCAAAAAATAACAAAAAAGGAAGAAAAAACCCCACCCTCTCTGCTTTGCAAAGCCAAGAGAGAGAAAAAAACCCAAACTGCCCAAGATCCCAGCATGGCTCCTCCCTTTTGACCAGCCCAGGGCAGGAGGAAAATGTCTATGTTAGTCCTTGAACATCTTATGAGCTTATTCAACTCAGGTCTGACAATGAGAATTCAATTCTTACATGAAGCAGATGATAGGGATGCCTAATATTTTAGTCACTCCAAGACAGCTTGTAAATAAATAGGTTTTTTTCACTTTCCTCTGAGGAATTTCTTTCTGGACCTGGTGGGGGAGGGACTGTTTGAAGTCTGCCTTCCCTTGGAGGACATTTTCCTCCTTATATTGTCTCAAACCAGTATAATAGTCACATTTAATTTCNTAATAGTCACATTTAATTTCTTAGTTTTCATTTAATTCAATGTGCAGTAGTAGTATGCACAAGCAAGAGTCAAATGCTTTTATTATCCTCAGGGTAAAGGATTACAGTAAAATAGTAACAAAATCTCGCTGAAGGCCATTTGGAATTTTTTTGATCTTTTTTGAACCCACCTTCATAGCTACATCCACCACATTGCCACTTGACGAACTTTTGGTGTACTTACCATCAGCTAAAGGAGATTTCTATAGAATACAGCAGCACCAAGTGAAACCAATCCTTCTGGGTAGTGCACACTGCTGGACAGTAATGTCCTCTGAGCCTCAGACATCTCCCCTCTGCAATGCTTTATACCTTATTAAAACCTAAAATGTCCACAAGTTGAAAAAGCTATTGGAAATTTTAGCTGCACAATCTCATACAGTTACCTCTCTAATCTAATCTAATCTAATCTACCCATATACTTTGGATGATAGAGAGAAATAATGTAATCTATAAAAAACGAGACGTCAAAGGAAACTCCAGAAGAGATTGAGGTTTTAGTGGCTCTGATTTTCATGGGCATCAATTACTTGCATTTGGGGGGAAAAGACTTTACAGGCAATTTCTTATTTATTGGTAATAAATAAAAGAAAAATATTTGCACATGAGCCTAACACAGAGGCTTCAGGTTGCTGCTTTATACAGAGGTGAGAACCCTTCAGATGGCAAACTACTGAAGAGGAAGGCAAATATCCACCGTATGCCAGAGGCCTTACAAGCACCATGGATAATAAATGCCAGTCAAGCAGGAATTTTTTGTTAAGTATAAAATAATTATTCTACCTCAAGCTTTGTACTTCCTCAAAAAGTTTATAAGGAGGAGATGGAAACAAAGATTTCTGCTTTTATGTCCCACTTTCTTACAGACTCCCTTTTTTGGTTATAGATTAAAAAATTCATCCTTCTAGGAATGTGATTTCTTCCTCTTTATGAACATGCAAAATGGCTTTATTACAATAAGACATTATTCTGTTTGTATCACTTATTGGCATCTCTGAAGTCTTTTAAGAACCATGGATGAAAGGTGCTAGACAAGTGCCAAGTACATCATAAATAATAAAATATTACTTCAAAATCTGCTGGCTCAGTCTTCATTTCATCTGCTGATGTCAGATTTCAGAATGAGACATACAAAGGGCCTTTATGAAACTTGCCCCTCCTCACCCTGTGCTGTGCACGATCAGGTAGAATCAGAAAGAATCAGGGTATATCCTGTTTTCTGCAAGGAATAGCACACTTTCTGAGTGACCTGACAACCACTCTGTACCTGAGAAACTTTGCAGGCCATTCAAGTCTTTCAAATTAAATTAAAAAAAAAGAAGAGAGAAAGAGAGAGAGAAAAAAAGAAAAAAAGAAAAAGAAAGAAGGAAGGAAGGAGGAAAGAAGGAAAAAAGGAAGGAAAGAAAGAAAGAAAGAAAGAAAAAAAAAAAGAAAGAAAAAGAAGGAAAGAAAGAAAAAGAAAAAGAAAGAGAAAGAAGCAAAGAAAGAAAAAGAAAAAGAAAGAGAAAGAAGCAAAGAAAGAAAAAGAAAAAGAAAGAGAAAGAAGCAAAGAAAGAAAAAGAAAAAGAAAGAGAAAGAAGCAAAGAAAGAAAAAGAAAAAGAAAGAGAAAGAAGCAAAGAAAGAAAAAGAAAAAGAAAGAGAAAGAAGCAAAGAAAGAAAAAGAAAAAGAAAGAGAAAGAAGCAAAGAAAGAAAAAGAAAAAGAAAGAAAAAGAAGGAAAGAAAAAAAAAAAAAAAGAAAAAAAAAAGAGGTAATTTGATTATTTGCAATTAACACTTCTGGACTCTGTCTCCCAGAGTATCCCTGCAAGGCAGAGTTCCTGAAGTTAAAAGCAAGCAGCAGTCATGTACAGCCCTGCCCTGCTGCTCTGAACAGCCGTGCCTGGGTAATGCAAATTATGCTACTGCTGCTGCTGCTGCTGCTGCTGCTGCTGCTGCTGCTGGGTATTTAAGATCTATATGAACAAGTTGTCAGTCCAAGATCTAAAACTTATTCAGTTATTCAAACTAATTCAATTTCATCACCCAACTCTGACACCTCTGGCACTTGCTGCAGACTATTTTAATGGGAAGTGATATGTAAGTGCAAACACCTGGGAGGCAGATGGCAGGGAGATTTTTCTGATACAACAGTCATCACCATGGTTGTTAACAGGAGTGGCATTTATGTGATCCTAATTATGCTGTAAGTCAGACAAGGAAGGTTCATACACCTCTTCCTACACTGCTCTCACACTGTCTGCAGACTCCCACTGCTCCTGGGAATGTCCCCACACCTCGTACATCCCCCCCACTGCCCTGTATGTCCTGCACAGCCTCCACTGACCATCACAGTCAGTTGTGCTGCCTCACTCTGTCCACAGATGGGAAACATATTTCGTGTCTTGAATGTCCCTGGTAGGGCTGACATGAGTATTGTTCAAGTGCTCAGCATCTCCTAGATCAGACCAAGATACCAAAGAGTAGCCAGAAAAAAAAGAACAATAAACAACAAGATGGTAGAAGCAGTGAGCTTTCACCTCCTATCTGGCCTTCAAACACTGCACACACCATTGTGACTTTTAGCAGACCTGATACAACCACTTGCCACATTTACATTCACATCTCTCTGAAAGTCTTAAACTTATGGAAAGAAGTCTTGCCTTGAGATCAAGTTCTAGTTTATGCTACGGTTGTTGTATGCAGATGTTGTCCTCTGAGATTTCAGGGTTGTCCTCTGAGATGGACCTTTAATGTCCTTCCAACCTAAGCCATTCTATGATTCTATGATTTTCAAACACCAGTGAATTCTAAACAAGGATGTTTTCATTCCAAAACAATATTGTATCGATTGTGCATGAAGATAAATTACAAACTGGATCTCTGGTAGATTTTAAAGCATGCTTAATAATAGGGCTAGATCCAGCAGGGTTCTCACAGGACTGAGTCTTGGGCCAACATTACTTAATATGTTTTCAATTAATGTTCCAAAAGATGATATAAATTCTTCCGTGGCAGTGTCTGAAGATCATGCAGCACTGAACAGCAAGGAGGTCAGGCTGTGACTGCTGAATGAGCTGAACAGAATGCTGCATCTCTATGACTTTTTGGGTATGCAGGAACCTACCAACCTAACTGGGTAATTCAGGTGGGATGCAGGGAAAAACTGGCTCCCACATGTCATACAGGCTGTGTCTGCATCTTACCATGAAGGGAAATAATGAGAGCTGTGTCTCTGTAAGAAAACACAATTGTGGTGGTCACGGTCAGTGCATACAGAAGAGGAAGTGGGGTGGTGTCCTGGTTTTGACTGTGTGATACCAGCTATCCCCATCATCTGCTTTATGCTAAAATGAATCTCGTACCTTTAAGATCCAAGAATGTTTCAGGCCAAAGAATGTAAACATCCATGCACACTTCCTGGGACCTGGACAGTTTTTTTCTCTCTCATTCGGCTTTTGGAAGCAGCAGAGAGGGCTATTTATTCCTTTTTTTTTTTGTCTTTTGGCCAGTTTTTTTTCTTCGACTGTTTCTCAAGGGAGAGAGATGGAGAGTGAATTATTTTTGGTTTGTTTTTGGGAGTTTTAAAATTATTTTTAGCTAGCTGAGACAAGGACTTTTCCTTAGGATTTTTTTCTATTCCTGGAACTGTTTCAACTGAGCTCAGATTCACGACACCACATCACATCCTCAAAACCCCAGGGGATCTCCCGCGCCGCAGGCTGGCAGGAAGGGGTACAGAAAGGACTACGGGGCTCACACTGGTTTTGCTTTCCATCACGAGCGGTTTATAATCATACATTATTCATCTGCCTGTGTCTGCAAGCACTTGGTGTGTTTTTGTAAATAAACAGGATTTTTTTCATTTTCCTCAGAGAGATTTCTCTCCAAACCTGATGGGGGAGGAGATATTTCCTCCCGAATTTTTCTCAAACAAGCACAGGTGAGTTTTGACCTTGTTGAAGTATGTAATCAAGCTTCAGGGATGTCACAGCAGTGTCCCAACACCTCCATGTCATACAAAGCCTGGGCTGCATGCTGTTTGGCTGCTGGCATATGGCCTTAGGGGTGGGAAATTGCTCAGCTTCTCTAACACATTTCTTCACCTGCAGGATGAGCAGGGAGACCACCAGACAACTCAATAGTCTGTGATTTTCCAGGGTCCAGGCCGAGGTGACTTAATGATCGAGAATTAAAATGTGCAGGGCTCTGCTGAGATGCTGTAGCTTATGTCAAAGCTGCACACACTAAGGTCAGAAAACCAAGGAGGTGGAAGGCAAAATCTTAGTTCAGGTTTTATATTCTATTAATGGCCAAAACAAGAGCAGAATCTTCTTTCCCTGCCCCCAACCTTGCCCTCAAGCTGAGTCTTTGCAGCAGTGGCACTGAACAGAAAACCAGCTTTTAATGAAGTTTATGCAATCAAGTTGGTTTTTTAAATACAATGGTAGTTTTCAGCAACTTGTAAAGCAATTCTTCATTTGTAAGTCACAGTTACCTTTGCCATTAAAAGGCTTGTTGCTGATTTTTTAAAATGTTTATTTATGGAAACCTTTACATTTGAAGCTTCTTCAACCACACAGGACTATTGTGTCAGCTGATATAAAACAAGGCAGAGACTTGGACTTCTGCTTTAGACAGGGTTCCTCAAAAAACAGAAAGCTGCAGCTCCAGTCCCCAGCTGTGGCAGCAGTGCCTATGGAAAGGGCTAGGAGAGCACCAGATCATTTCAGAAGCAAAGGAGTCATGTTATTCATGTTCTCCCTCTCAAATCATGAAGCAGGATAAAAAAAAGTCATCCCTTAGAAGGCATTTATGACAGCACTGATATACAGGTTAACCCTGGACTTATTTCATCAGAAGAAAACAAGGCAATAAAAGGCCTAGTGATGCAAGCACCAGTTTGTTCTGCTTTCAGCACATAGAAAAATTTTTTCCTTCACAGTAAACAAGGCTGAGAGGATCCCAGAGTGAGACATCTGTGCCCTTCTGGCACACCAAACATTCTGGGGGGTGTACAAGCAATGATATATATCAGAACAGTAGGCAAAAGTGTTCTTATTTTGTAACATGCATGAATACCAAGAGTGATTATGGTCAAAAGAACAAATACTGTAGATCCCTCAATAGGAATTATCGTAATGAAAAATTGCGCTTTTTTGGTAGTTGTTGTGCATCTCAAATGAACCAGTTATCAGAACACAAGTGTCCCTGCTTGTTCTCAAATCAACCATATTTTCAGTTACCACTAACATCTTGTAGATATGCAAAAAAAAAAAAAAAAAAGCAATAAATGTGATTCTGGGCCTTGTTCATTTTACCTTTCAGAGATAAAACCTCTAAATATCTAAAATATTCTATGATTCCTTTTCCAGACTCACTGAAAATAGTACAATTAATGTCAATGGTGATATAATTTTCTCACATTAAAGGACTTTGTTTGCTTAGGTCTTTTTGAATGACTCTGTTGCATGTTGTGCTGGTTGTAGCTGAGATAATTTTCTTCATGGTGGCTAATATGGGGCTGTGTTTTGGATTCATGCTGAGCACATGGTTGATAAAACAGAGATGTTTTTGTTATTGCTGAGCAGGGTTTACAGAGAGCCAAGGCCTTTTCTGCTCTTTGTTCTGCCAGGCGAGGAAGTTGTGAGTGCACAGGAGGTTGGGAGGAGACACAGCTGGGACAGGTGACCTCAACTGACCAAAGGGATATTCCAGACCGTATGGCATCATCGTCAGTATATAAAGTGGGGAGAAGAAGGAGGAAGGGGGAGGACATGTGAAGTGATGGTGTTTGTCTTTCCAAGTCACTGTTACCCATAATGGGGCCCTGCTCTCCTGGAGATGGCTGAACACCTGCCTGCCCATGGAAAGCAGTGAATTAATTCCTTGTTTTGCTTTCCTTGTGCGGATGGTTTCTGCTTTTCCTATTAAACTGTTCTTATCTCAACCCACAAGTTTTCTAAACTTTTACCCTTCCAATTCTCTCCCTGATCCTGCTGGAGGGGAAGTGAATGAGCAGTTGTGTGGTGCTTGGCTGCTGCTGGGCAGCTGCTTGGCTGCTCAACACATATAGTAGGAAGAATAAGCATCATCAAATAATTATCTTATTATTACTTAACATGTAAATTGCAGTAGGGCATGAAGGACCTTATAAGACAAACTTCAGCCCTTAAGATATGCAAAACATACAAATCATGGATGATTCCTAGCACAAGAACCCATGGGAATGCCACAGTGAAGCAGAGACTACTACGCAGGCAGAGGAGAGTGAGGCCCTAGCAGTCTCCTAGCTGGTTCCTTTTTTTCTTTCCATGCCTTTGCACACTGGGAGCAAATACCTATAACCTGATTATTCCAGGGATAGATATGAGGGAGACAAGGCCCTATGACTTTTTGCCCCCAGCCAGCCTGCATAGACAGCCTTGAATTTAGACAGAGTGCTACACACTGGCGCAAGGCAAATTAAACAGGGCAGGACCAATTTGCAAGCAATAATCTCTCTTTATCAGTGTATCTATAGGTGAGGAGATAAATAAAAGGTTTTGGTTTCAGGCTACTTTGGGGAAGGGACGGAAAAGGAAAGTTGTGAACATACCTGGTTTTGCCTGCTCTCTCAGTGAAAGTGGGATATGCATTGGGATAACTGGTAAGTCAAGCTCCACTTAAAATGGCAGTAGGTCACACTCACATGATACTTTACAAAGAGTGCAAGGTCTGATGCTAGCTGTAAATGGGAAGAGCAGCATGTGGGAAGAAACTCAATTGACAGGCAAGGCCCCAAAAGGTCACGTAATAGAGTTCAAAGTCTATATAACCATACACATCTGAGCTGGGAAAGAGCCTAATAAAGCATGAGGTAGGTGGGGCAGCGCTTTCTACATCACACCATCTGGGCTAAAACACTGGAAAAGCAAAGCCCTCCTTACAGCAGCCATGTTGTTAATGGATTCATCCCTGCGCTGCCCTCCACCATCACTTGGCAGGCACACATATGGGCTCGCAGCCCGCCACCCCCTCTTCACATCCTCCCATCCCCATCCCATGGGGCAGGGGGGAATGGAGAGAGAAGGCACACACAGTTGTGGCCAGACTAAAAAAAAAAAATCTGGGGATTTATGTGGTTTGTGTAAGCAGATCTCTGGTCACTGGAGGGGTTGAATGCATTTTGTTGTGTGCATTTTGCCACCTGCCTAGACAAGCTTGCAGCTCTACTGCAGTGAAACACTTTGTACGGCTCACCAAGAGCACTGAAGGGATGGCAGAAGTCAAGGGGGCTGCAAGGCAGCTGGGCTCATGAGAAGGCTCATCATCTGTCTTTTAGGGTGTCTTAGTGTAAGGAGAAAAAACAAAGCAGGAGATGGGCAGGAAGAGGATGTCTAAACACACATGGTGGCAGTGCTTATAGCCCCATGGTATCAGCAGTGGTTCCTACAAAGTGCCAGAACACCATCCTCTCCTGTTCATGGGAACCCAAGGCTGGTGGGCACAGGGCAGAGGTCAAGAGCAAACTACTGTGCCTAAATCCCACCGGACTATCTCACCAGCACCACTGGCTGGGAAGCTACAATGCATTTTTCATCCATTGGGAGGGATTATTTAAAGGATAAAATATCTGAGGGACTCCAGGCTTGGGAGAACAGAAAGCATTTGTCCAAGCTTATTTCAGGGAAAATAATAAATTTCCTGAATGGTTAAATGTGAACACAGAAGCTTTTAACCTATAAAAGCGCACAACCCACACAACAAGAGCAGTTCAAAGATTTCTCATTTACTTAGAAGCAGAAAGACATGACAGTAAAAGCCTAGGGGTTGGAGAGCTTTAAAAAGGGACATTTTTAACAACGGTTAACCTAGTCCTGAAATACTTCAGCCAACATTCAGCTACATGTGGCTGTTACAGGCCTGCGTGCAAAGAAATTTCAGTTTCCTGACAAGTGTCTGTGAGAAAGCAAGGCTTTCTCAAGGCTGCTGCAGGTAAACAATTTAAAAGTATTGTAAACTATGGTCTTGTTATAGGACCAAAGAAGGAACCAAGGGGTAAGAGTTACTGGGTCCAGCCAATCCCTTCTGGAGGGTGGCTGGTCAGTGAACCAATGACCTTATGTTAGTCCAGCGTGCTAAGGTATATAAGCACCTTTGTAAATATAATAAAGAGGTCGGTTTTGCATCTACATAAGGCCGTCTGTGTCGTTGGTGTCCAGGCTTGCTAGCGACAGCTACAAGTTCAAAAAAGAAAAAAGTACTAATTCCTTTGAAAACTTTCATGAAACAACCCTGCTTGTATTCACAAATATCCTGAATTAGCTCTTTGTTAAATCAAGTGAGTCTTTCCTGTTAGACCAATATTATGAGTCTGAGAGGAATTATCCAGCCTTTTGTTTTACAAAACAGGCTATTTGCCAAATGCTGTTCCATTTAGCAAGCTTAATTTTATTTTAATCATATGATTTTATTTGTCTTCTAAGATTGGTTCAAATAAACCTCAGGTAACTGAGATTTTTTTTTTTAACGAGAATAGTCATTATTTGAACTGTAGAAATTATTTTTGTGTGTGTTTTGCAGTTCCATGTATGCTTCAGGATGCACAAGCATGACTTATATGCATGTATATGTGCTCCCAACACTGGCTTGAAGCTTCCCCCATCTTTGCAACTTGAGCTGCTGCATTCAGTCACCGGATAAGCTATTATAGACCACAGCAAAGAGACCAGGGTGAGCAGTGTTCTTTTGTGGACCACTCCCAGCAACAAGACTGCACCCTGGGGAAAGGAGAGACTCAAGAAGGGAAAGTTTTCTGCCCTAAATTGCATCTCCTTTATATCCTGCACTGAAATACCTTCTTTCTGCTCCTTCTCCAGGTTTTATGATGATGTGGGTTGACTTCTTGCAGCCTGGCTACAGCCCAGGACACCAGGCAGTTTTGATCCTCTCTAGCCTAAAGGACAAACCCTAGTAACAGGCAAAATCCTTCTGGAACACAAGTTCCTTTATGAAGAGTAAATATATTTACATGTCTGATTGACTCCCCATCTCTTTTCAAATCTGATCTGAACATATGTATTTCCACCCTTACCCATACATCTTAATGTCTCTCTCATTCACATATTATTTACTGTTGTGCTTTACAACTGCATTGTTGGTGTCTTAGTTTGAAAGAC
>WBMZ01004985.1:0-20014 GCA_013400975.1 Atrichornis clamosus
TGTCCAGCGAAAAACAGCGGGGATGGAAATTCCCGGGAAACTGGGAAACCAAAACTCCCAGAGCCAGAGCCCCACACCACGTCTTCCCGAGCCGGGCCAAGGGGCAGTGAGTAAAAAAAACTTCTTTTCCGGCTGCCGGGGACTGCTCCCCCCACCCCCCCACCCGCACACACCTTCCCCCCCCCCCTTTGTGTTTTTCAAAACCATATCAAAGACTGGCCAGGGTGATCAACCATTCTTTTGTGTTCTGATTGTCTGGCATTTGCATATGACTACACTCGCCCCTGCCAGTTGTCTCCCTGGTAACCAACGAAAAAGGAAGAAAAAATTCACTAAGAAACACAAACCCACCACAGGCACCTACTGCCCTGCAAATATTATTAATGCACTTTTTCATAAACTTTGCAAGATTAGGTTAGACTATGACTGAGACTAATTCTGGGTGCCTATCTTGACACCTCTCAATGTCAAGTATATTTAACAGTTTTATTGCATATAGTTAAAACACTGTTCCCATTCTATCTTACTGCAGTGGTGAACACTTTATACAAGCCTTGACCACAGGTGCCTTTAGTTTGGGCATTAAGAAAATCAGTAACACATGATTAATGACTAAATGAGACTGTGTCAGTTTGTGATCTGCTTGGCATCCCATAGCAACTCTGGTGGCAGAGGCAGGGAGGGAATTCAAAACACACATTCTGCCTCCTGGCCACCTAACAATCTGCACCAAGCACCTTCCACATCTGGGAATTAATAAGGCAGGTTCTGTTTGGACAACAGGTCTAATAACAGCACACCGCTGGTGTTCTGATGCAGCATAGTTCCCTGTCTGCCTCAATGAAAAAATACTGGAAAAATATTATGAGGAATCATATTCATAATGACATTGTCATAATGCCTATCAATATAACGAAGTTCACACAGTTAACCTAGATTCTGCGGGTTTTTCTTAGCTCCTTTACACCTACATTTGCAACCACTACCAATTATTTCAACAGCAGTTCTGACTACTAAGAAAAAAAATTCAGGCCTCTCATTTCTCTCTCTAATGGAAGCAGACTGACTGTCTCCTTCCTACCACAAGTTTGAGCAACCAGGTTTGCACTCGCAGCCCTACAACCCAGACCTTCTCTCTGTAAGACACTATTCTTAGTAACTCTAGAAATTACTAGGCATTCTAAGTGAAGTCTCTGCCATGTATATTTTCTCATTCTTTTCTAAAGTGGGCAAAAATATGAGTTGTTTCACCTTGCTTGCCTTCCAGAAGCCCTGACTAGTTTTGTAAGAACTTTAACACAATACTCAGCCACACACAGAAAATATGTCAAAAAAAAAATCATCCAGGAGGATTATTTTTAAAATATTAGTAACCTTACTCAGGTTCTTAGATTTTGGCAGCTTTATCAGAAAAAATACTAAAATATTCCTGAAACTTGTATGGTAAATTCCATGTATTTGTTATAAGTGATCAATAGCCTACTTCTCTATAGTTAGTCAAAAGTATTTGCTGTATAAAAGTGTATTATTACAAACAATTTGTACATATTGCAACATTTTCTCTAGTCTCTCTTAATATTTCAGGATTTGCTACATTAAATAAGTCAAAGAAATTTTTAAAATATTTGTAGTACCAGGTTGCCAGAACAGATGAATGTGATTGTAAAATGAGAACTGTTTCCCACAGTTAGAGAGAGAGTCATGATATATGCTAAGAAATGTGCAACACATTTAAAACAAATCACATCTAACTGAAGTCCGGTTATTAACTACAGAGCATGAGAAAATCTTCCTGTCTACAGCAGGTAAAAATTATCCATCAAAAAGAAAGTCAGCACTTAAAAAGAAAAGAGAGCTTTTCTTGTCTTATTACTTCAGAGTGCTTGAAAAAAATGTGAATTAGCAACTATATACAAGTTATGCAAGTACAATGGGTAAAATTCTGACAGTTACAACTCTAGATAACAATGACCATCTTCATTTCCGGAGAATAGGATGTTCACCAAAATTGTTTCCATTGTACCAAAACTAGTGATAATTTCACCACATAATAAACAAAGGAACAGGTTCAAAAGAAGTAGAACTGTTCTATTTTGAAATTTTAAAATCACTGCTTTGCTGTTTTGTTGGGGGTTTTTTTGCATTACAATTTAAGTATCTGAAACAGAGAAAATTCTTAAATGGATTAAGAATGGTAAGGAAAAACTTGCAGTAATTTTTTCATACGTGAAATACTTCACGTCAAACCAAAGGGTTTGTACAGTTCTGTAATGCAGCTAGGAGGAATACAGAACACATTCAGCATTTTGATTGCAGAAATGAAAAGTAAAAATCCATTATTTACACGTCTAATTGCAAAAAGACTGTTGTACAACCTTCTCCCCAACAGGAATTCACTAAAGATGAAGCAAGACCAGAGACAACTGCAGAATGTTCTCCCTCTGGCACTAGAGGAAGACACTAAAAACCTTCATGAGTAATGCCACAAGCTGCCAACCTGCTTTCCCAGGGAATTAAGAAAGTTGACAACCTAGCAGAAATCAGGATGTTACAGTAAGAAGTTTGCATGCCTGAAGCGTGTCATACACCAGAGTCCACCTCTTACTTTAGAATTAAATATGCACTTCTACATTTGAAGCCTGCTTTTGAAGACATTATTCTCTATAGGACCTTCTATTTCATGTCTGCAGT
This sequence comes from Atrichornis clamosus, assembly GCA_013400975.1. Lineage (NCBI taxonomy): Eukaryota > Metazoa > Chordata > Aves > Passeriformes > Menuridae > Atrichornis > Atrichornis clamosus. The sequence continues at coordinate 2,692 of WBMZ01004985.1, forward strand.
CCCTTTGGAACCTTCGTTCTTAGAGTGGTGTTATCTTTTTAGGGGAGCATCACCCTGCTTGATAACAAGACATTTGTATTCTTTTATTTATTGTTATAGTAAAGTTTGCTGAACACAATAATCCCATATAACAGTCTGTATTCATTCTGCAAGACATCTTTTTATTAAATGTTTAGCCATCTTTTCCATGTCTTAAGACCACTCCCAACTGCCATCACTTTCTTCCCCTGTGCCCTACAGGGGGAGCACAGCTCACTGGATGAGAAATACTGCTCCAAGGGAACAAAGCGCACCTCTTTTTTAGCAAGGAAAGGTTTGTGAAAGCAGATGGCTCACCGGCCTCTAAAGGCCTAAAACAGCATCTGCTGACTTCAACTGAATGACTCGCGTTAACTACAGGGGCTTCAAATCAGACATTCTGGAGACATGACTGGTCCGGCCCCAGGGCTAGGGAGACTTCTTCCAAGGCAACCTTCACCAACAGCATCTGCCATGTGTACAGTCCATGTTTTTAGATCGAGCAGTCCTTGTTAGTCAGTTGCACAGGAAGAAAAGAAGAAAAAAAATAGTCCTTTAACTAAATGGCTGTACTCTGGTCATGACCACTGATAGTTCAGATCATTAGAAGCAGGACTGGATCTTATGTTTCTATCTCATGTGCTTTAAGAAAAATAGCTCTTTGAACCTTGAAAACAGCCTGATGCAGAATTTACACAGTGGTAACCATTGCTGTATCTCTGTAACAGCATCAGGTACAACAAGGCCAGCTTTGAGGCTGACAAGGCGAGAAGATGCATATATAATCCTAACCCTTGGATCACACCATCTGATACCACAGATACTGCCACCCATCTCACTACACAAAACCACTCCCAAAGGTACCCACATGCATGGAGAGCCTTTCCCCATCCCTGAATGCTGGCACATCACATAGGCCTGTGGAGCCAAAAGAGACTTGAGCCTTGCTCTCATTTAGCTTCCCACTAATACAGCATCCCTCCAAGCTAACATGGCTAATGTTCCAAGGCTGGCATATACCTATTTTGCTAATGTCTAGATGTCCCCTTCTTTTTTATGTCTTTGATCAATTTCGCTACATGTACTTAAGCCTGAATAGCCTGGGAGCAAATGGGGGTATGGAAATTGAGCAGAAGTTTGACAACAACCATAAATCTTGTTTTCTCAGGCAAGCATGGATTTGGTAACCTTGTATCAACACAGGCATCCACTTCACAATTAAGGATAGTTATCCCTCCCACCTACTTCACACAGAATTAAAAGTAACTTTGTCAGGTGTTTTAAAGCAGCTCAGAGTGCTTTCCCATTATGAAACAAATGTTTCTGCACATCAACTGGTGTCAGCAAAGCCATCCTGGGAATAACGTGTGTTCTCCAATTCCTTCCTCAAAGCCAGCAGACTCCATATAAAACACTGTTCTTGGGAGGCCCCTCCAAACTAGCTCCAGTCCTCTGTGTGACTATACCCACAGGCTCAGCCCAGCACTGGTACATCTGGGATCTCACTCATCATGATTTTAAAATCTCAGCTCAGAAAAGTCTTATGCATAGGTTTAGTTTTATATACATGTTTAACCTCAAACATGCCTTTACATGTTAATAATTACAGAAGGCCCTAACATTTCAAAAGAGCAGCCAATTACAAATGTTATAAAAGGGGACAAAATAGTGTTATGTTCTTTATTTCATCTGCAATACTTCAGTAGCAAGTGACACTCTCAGCTGAAAAACACATGCATTGCCTCTGTACTTAAATGCTTCAATTTACTTGATAATCTGAAATCTCTTTTATCGTTATTTTGCTCACTGGTTATTTTAGGCACAGGTATAGCTTTTACTATTGTTACAGAGACAAAGATATGGTCACATCACACATTTAATATAGCAGACACATGTCTGCATCCAACAGCCTCGGCTGCGAACTCCCTGAGTCACTTCTGCAAACAAGGCATTGCATCTCACATGCGTTTTTAAATGTGATAAATTCAAAATAAGTAACACTTCACTACATATACAAACAAGCTACAGGCCAGGTTCCACTAAGAATGTGTATGAGTTTTTTCACATGTGCACATACCTCAACTTTTGTGTGTTTTCAAATGCAATAAATTTTACAACATTGATGAGCGAAGGAGAAAGAGAGGTAGCTGTACTGAGATATCAATTCTGCTGTAGTGAACATAGTTAAACATGCTAATGGGAAGAAATTACAGAAGAATGCCTTGTTTCAATCTCCTATTCATTATTCATTATGGACAATACTCAAAAAGATTGCATGGTAATGAAAAGTGCTTTCTGAATACTGAAGGAACTGCTCATCTTTATAAGATGACTTTACTCCACACTCAGCAGTCACACACAGCACTGCACTGAGTCTTTTTTGAATATAACAAAAAATAAGAAATTGAAGAATTTTTTTTTAAGCTAGCTAAAACCAGTGAGAATTCAATGACCTGATACTTTCTAAGGAAACATCTTTGTTAGAAACTGGATGAAACTTTTTTAAAAGTAAACATTGTCTTTGAATCCTCATTCAAGACTGGTTTAATAGACCAGTTAAAATAAGAGAAGCCATCACAAAAATAAAGTGTATATGAAAGAAATGGTCACTGAGGGAGTTATACTAGTAGAAAGATGTCTCAGGAAACTAAATGAAGGCATTGGGGTGCCTGAATATTGTTGCAGGGCACAGGGAAAGAGGCTTTGAACAGAAATAATAGACATTCCTGGATAAAAACTTGTAGCATGACCCTGAAGGAGAAAGAAGTGAGAGAAACTTCCGGAGTTCCAGGGGACAGTAGGCAAATGAGGAATATTAAGCAAAGAGATTGCCAGATATTTTCAGGGTTGTCAAAGAGAGGGGAATAGTTTTGTGCAGCCCCTTTCTAAATAAACATGACTGCATGGGACAAGTATCTCGTTGTCACATCAATTTCTCATCTGAACCAAAACAAATGCAACTGCTCCAGCCAAAGGTGCAACAACATATTCTGCCAGGAGGCAAAACTGTCATGCAGACATGCTGCAATTTCTAACTTGAGATCATAAAATACTTTAGAAAGTTAATGAGCTGCACTCACATATAAATCCAACCAGTGCTCAGCTGGCACAGAATAAAATACTGGCTATGTCACTGACCACAATGCCATTAAGATTAATTTAGAGCACTTAGAATCTGTATCATCTTGTTGAAATGGCTCAGGGACAGAAAGTGAACATGTTAACAACTAATGTAGAACAAATGTAATTACAGACAACAATTCATAGCCATTTCAACCAACTAAGACTGCCACAATCTCACCACCACATACTCAGTCATTCAGCCTTGACTATTCTATTACATCAGCACTAGAATTCATCTCCTCTCACGGCAACCTGTCAGCCAGATGAGTCAGCTAACCATGCCAACCAGGTGGGTAGTGACCAGGTAGCCCAGTGCCCTCACCTGGCCACCCATGAGTTCAGTGCTAGAAACAGCATGACAAAACATCTGTGGAGAGAAGAGAGGACCATGACAGATGGGTTAAAAATAAATTTGACTTATTACAGAACTTCAACCTAGGAGCAATGTTCAACTGCTTCTGAAGTGCTAATGTAGGGAATTGCATGCCTAAATTTTGAGATTCCCAGTAGTTAAAGCTCCTTCCAGTACTTTGCAGAAGGTGAAAAATCAGCATAGATCTAAGTAACAAAGCACAAAGATTTACATTATTTACCTATTACACATTTAAGTTCTATATCACAACTCCAGTGGTAAGATTATGTGAAAATGGCTTCTTCCTCCAGAAAAAAATATCTCCAGAAGATGTATCCCAATGGTTAACAACAATTTTCATTTCCTTTGGTTGGACTGGGATTGGATTGAATTCTCTTATTCCAAGTACTAGTTATTCCCTATTCTATAGTCAAAGTATTCCTATCACGTATCATTCATAAATAATGTTTTACTTATTCTTGATTAAAGTGTTAGAGAAGTACACGAGTTTAAAGAAAGTGCTAACAAGTGGCCTATAATGTTCAGCAGCCCTGTAGCATGCCCGATTTCACCCGGCTAGAGACTTCTCCGTCACAAGCACACAGATGTTACCTTGGAGTGATTCCATTTGAAATGATAATATGGAAACATTGTAACTGCATATTTTGGCATTGTCTAGAGACTGTCAATATGACAACAAAATTCCCCTGTGCTTAGTCAAGTACATAGATCGGAACAAGAGATGTTTGTTATTCTCATCTTTCTGTCTAAAGAGTAACAGGCAAAACATGGGGAAAATGAACTGTTATCTTCATTTTATAAAGGAAATATGCAGAAAGATGAGCTTAATATCAGGAAGATCTAAGAAAGAGCTAGAAATAGAACTTGAATATCACTGCCCCAAACTGATAAATCATCTTTTCATCATAAATCAACAAATTATTATTTCTAAAACACATTTTCTGAAAAACAGCACCTTTTCCATTACAAATTAAAAAAAAAAAAAAAATCCTGTTTTCAGGTTCCTCAATCACAACCTGACCTAAACTTTATTCCAAACTGTAGGCACATATCCCTAATTAGAAGGCATTCTGAAAACTGAAGTTCCCCACATTGATTCATGTCTAAGAGTAGCCATCCCATTCCCATAATAACACCTTTTTTCAAGTGGTTACTGTGCTGAGACTATTTAGCTTTGTTTAAAGACAAAGGTTATTTTATTATTCACTTAAGAGTAAGTACTTTAAGAGATGTCAACACAGTGGTCCCCTATAAACAACTACTAAGTATAGTGAGGTACTTGTCCAGAGCATAACAAAAAAAGCTGGGAGGAGACAGAGACAAACTCTATACGACAAACCAAAGATGAATGCAAGGGATGTCAGTACTCTCATGTTTCACATAAATTCAGCACAACCATCGTGGAAACCATTGTCTGGTAGATATACAATTCTTCCTACTCATCATATGTTTACAGTAATCTTGATCACTACTAGGAAAAAAAAATCTGTGGTAAATAAACAGAACTGCTGACAAAATACAGCTGCAAGAGAAGTAAAGCAGAAGCACAGCTCACCTCTGAGCTCAAGAGCATTTACTCGATGCCTCACTTGTAACAGCAGCCATAAGCAAGAGGAACACAGCACAGGATCTTGTGAGCCACACGTAAACTTAATGGAAAAACTGTTTGCAAGGTAAACAGGTTAGTGCTGTAAGGTGCTGAGTACCCTTTTAAAGTACCCTTTAAAACTTGTTGGCATTGAGGAAACGCAGCACTTCGTAGCCAAGCCTGCACTGTGCTGGATTGAGCCCACTATACTTTGTGAAAAACTGCATCTAGCCCTCAGGAAGCAGAAAAATAAGCACATGGGAAATTTTGTGCTCTGACTGGTAAAATATCCTTAACACAACAAAAAATGAGTCACACCAATAAGAGCAGCAACCATATTAACAATGAGAGCTCCTTCAGACTGAAAGGAGCAAAGAGACAAACAATTAGGCCAGTGAAAACAAAAACCATAAACCATGAAATAGGGACACAAGAAATCAAATTTTTTGTATGAACACACATTAAAATCCACTTAATTAAGAGCTTTCATTCTGACTCTCAACTAATGTTTCAAGAGTTTTTTAAAAACCTCCAATCTGAGAGAACAAAATAAAAATAGAACAAAAAACCTAAACGTGCTAGTAGTATTCAAACACTTTTGCTCAACTGGACTCTGACAAAATTAGGGCAAATTAGGAAAGAGGCAGTTACCTATCATTAATGTCCCCTTCTGAGAACACCAATCTCAGTGCAAAACATGAGTACCAAAAGTAGAAAAAAAAATTTTCAAAGGCAAATTACAATTATAAATAGAGAAAGCAAAATAAAAGGACTGAATCAATTAGAACATTATGCCTATGTCAGGACTCCTATATGAGAAAGATCAAGGCCACAACTAGGAAACAAAGTGATTCACCACCTAACCACCAGCCAGCAGAGACATGGGAAGTGGCAAACAGAATCTTTTGCACCTTAATACAGAAGAAGATGCAAAATTCAAGTACTCTGACATATACAAACTTAAGGAAAGAAATATGATGACTGAAGCGTGCTGGTTTTAGTCTACAGAACACATTAATGTAAGGTGAATTGTTTAAATTAAAGTACTATAAAATGTATAACTGCAGGGTTATTAATCAAATCCCTTCCAATATATGTAATGCTCAGGTGTTTATGATTGTGAAAAGTATTTTTGCACATTTTACTATTCAAGTTACTTTACTCATCTTAAAACTTCCACTACTCAGGACATATTTCTTATTAAGAAGATGTGAGTTAATCAGCGATGTCCTCTGCACGCCTACCGAAAAGGTCAATTTGCTAACAATGGTTTCCTATCAGTCACAGCTCAAACACCACATCTGGTTTACATCCAAACAGTCAGCCAGCTAAGCAGATGAGGTTAAACTAGGTCTGGATGACTATCACACAAGTTTCCTAAAGCAAAATAATTTGTTGAGAGCTGACCTCTTCACTCATATCAATGTGCTGGTTAGCATTAGATTAAAACAGTCTTTAGGACAGAATCTATTATAAGAAGAAATAGGAATAAAATCCTTTCTTACAAAAGAGTCAAGGCAATTCCTTCCGCAGGAAGCTAAGCAGCACAAAGCAACAAGATGGTCCAATGGATTAGGGGAAGGTGGAAAGAAGAGAAAATTTTCCAACACCTGGTATCAGGCATGGTGGTCACACTGCAGGCAAAACTGAACTCACACTAAAGGTTTAAGTCTTAAATAGCCTGTCAATTAGGGAAATAGGAAGAAAAAAGCATTTTTGCCACAATCATTACTTCAGTTCCTAGCATAATAAAATGGACTACACAAATACATTTCTTTGCTGACAGTAGAGCAGATCACTGTTGTTCAAACAGTCCTTCCTTCTCTTTTCCTAGCTGATGAAAAAAAGCTATTCCCCCGCTTAGCTTCCAGCTGACATTCACATCAATATAACAGCTTCATTAGCCTCTCTCTTTTTAACACTTTCTTAGAGTCTAAGACAGCTTTCCCTCTCATGAGGCATACCCTGACTGCACAGTGCAAGGCAAACCTTTAAAATGGCAGCCTTTATTTGCTCTTATCATATCTCTACCCACAGCATAAACTGTGTGTACAGCTGGAGGACCCGCGGATCAACAATCATTAAAAACAATTACCACGGCAATATCAACAGTGCATGGGTAGCAAGACCATTGGTGCACTTTAGCAAGTAGACACCAAAAAATGCAAAATCTTTTGGAAGCTTCCACAGGATAAAAACACTAGAAAGGATAAAATGGGAGTTTGCAAGGAAGGCTTCTCTAAGTTTAACATACCAGAAAAGGACCTCAAATACCTTTTTCCCTGAAGTTTCTGGTGCTTGAGTGTTATTGGCAGTACAATGAAAGAGAAGACCTGCCCCACAGTTCATGTATTCTTAGTACATGCAACATATAGTGACTAATTGACTAATATTCTGCTGCCAGTTTCACCTAAAACTCTCAAGTAGAGGCCACTGCCTCTAAAATATGTTTTTCCCAGGAAAGTCTTCAAAGCTGCCATTTTCTATTAGGTAGAGCAAGGGGGACAGAAAAAAAATGAGGGAGTAAGAAAGAAATCCCACGGAGAAGCATCACTGCTGGATTGCATGCTCACAGTGCTGATTGACTTCTTCTAAAATGGAAGGCCAAAGCTGAAAATGCTCCCTGGTTCAAGGACCAGTCAATCTCATTAGCAGCAACCCAAGATATTGAGGCTTTGGGACAGCCAACTTCAACTGCTGTATCTCAGAGCCTCCCAAACACTACCCAGCTCAAGCATCTCCTCATTACACTTACAACTCCAAACGGGTCTCCTGACTTTTACAGCTGCATTTTACCACTGCCCAGCCTGCTCGAAAAAAAAAAAGATCAGTAGTCACACATTACGTTAAAGAGTAATTAGAGAACTTCACCTCTAGTTTTTTTTCCTAACAAAATGAAAGGGCTTCCTTTACTCTCAAAAAAAAAGAAGCCCAAACTAACCACAAGATCACTGCAGGCCTGTAGGTGGTGAGCTTAGAAAATGGTAAGCTTTTGAAGAAGACGTGGAGATGTGAGCAACTTCAGCAGCCTGGACCTTGCTTGTGAGGAGAGAGCTCCTCTCAGCAGCAGAGCGCGGCACAGAGGAGCTGGCAGGCACACTGACATCGCTGCGCGTTACAATCCAGCACTGCTCAGAGACACGTGTATGGCAGAGGCAGAGCCGTGTCTGAGCTAATAAACCCTGACTTGCAACACAGCAAATGACCTGGGACATGATGCTCTGCTGACATTGCTATCCCACTCTCCACTGCAGATCCCATTAAGGGATCCTCATACTTGTACTTGCACTGTACTCCACTGAGAATTACTCACCTCTCCCTAAAAAGAACAGATGAGCTTCATTCATTTTACACCAACACAGGAATGGGGTCAAATGTGAGCTGTGCGATAGCTGTAAGTCAGCTGAACAGCCATCATTCTCCACATTCTTCTGCATTATTTTCTGCATCTACACCATAACACAGACCCTTAAGCAGCAGGAAAGGCCACTCCAGTGATCTTCTCTGACCCAAGTTTCACTGATGCAATCTGCAAAGCACACTGACTAAAGACTTTGAGAAATTACTCTTTTTGAATGTTGATTTTTACTGTCATTTGTGCTGAGATGGCTAAGGACTTTTCAGGCTCTTGAGCAATAGGCATCCTGAAAGTTCTATGAATGTTTAAAATAAACAGTTCAATAGGTGGTGGCCTTTGAGCTCATAAAAACCAAACATCTTCATCACACTCAAGAAAATGCAGATATTTTGGAACAAACTCCAAATCCTAGGTCACTGAGGGCTTGGGAATTACGGAACTAGATTGCTTTACAAGGTTGCTCACATAAGCAAGCCAGTAAGCACAGTATGGAAAATATGTGATAGCACTTCATGCCATTTTGGTCCTGCAGCTTAAGAAGAAAACTGAAAAAAGAAAGCAAATACAAGTTAAAGTGTTTGTCTATGCTGAACACTGAACTGCCTGAAGAGCTGATCTGCAATGCATTTAGTCCCAATTACACAGCATGGTCACAACTACACAGTCTCTCCAATTAAATTAGTGCTAGTTCTAGACCTGGCCGTAGTGGATCTGTTACCTATCCCAGCTAGTCTATATACCAACAGCTTTCCTAGCTGTACATACATAGCACTGCATTCATATGAACATATTCAAGGACTTAAAACCTACAACAATCAATATCAAAACAAATATTGAGAAAGTACAGGAATGAATAGAACAATCACACCCTGTGAATATTTCTGACTCATTTAACTCCTGTGATAAGATCATTCTGTGGACACAAAACCAGAGTTCCCAATAGGTTTGTATATTGTAACCTAGCCTGAAAAGAAGAAAGAGCTCTGGTTCAGAAGTTTCCTGTACACTTGTGGATTCTGAGATTCATTTACTGAAATGAAGAAGCTGGAGAGGAACAACCAAGAAAACAAGTGTATTTTCAGCTGTACAAGGTGTTTAGAAGCCATTTGCAGTAATTTTGAGTCATCATAAACAGCCAATAGCACATTATACTAGTATGAAATGCTATCCAGAATGTTGAATTTTAACTTGGAGTGAAGGAATTTCATTATTGCTATTATTATGATTATTATATTACTACACTGCAAATAGGTACTGTGGAGACACAGCATCCATGATTACAGAGTCTGTGATTCCACAGTCAGCTATTCAAGAAGGAATTCCAGCTTGCAAACAGTTTGCAGATGTTCAAGACTTCATTAAAAATACATTGTCAGATCCAATCGGGAACAAAATGCAAGTCTGCAGAAATCTTTCAAAGTTGTTGTGGATTCCTTTTCGTGTTTTGATTCCAGTATAGGCATATTTTAAAATGAATTCTGTTTCCATTGTGAGTGTACCACAAACTGTAAAGCACTGTGCTAATGCATAATAACTTGAAACATTATTTGAAAATAAAACAGAAAATGCACTTTTATTATTTCTTTTGATAAAATGAAATTGGTAAGATTGCCAAAATTATTTTTTTTACTACTACTACTTTCAATTGCAGTGTAACTTGGTCACGTAGATACCACCACTACAGTCTACAACCCTCAGTGGTAACTCTGCTTTCACCACCCTGAGGTACAGCTGCCTGCATACTAAAGTCCAAGTCTGGTATTGCCTAGCTGTACAACTACTGAAAAAGAGCTGCAAGAAAGTCTGGAGGCAGATAAAAACTTAAGATTATCGAGACATCATCATTAGCTCAAGGATTAAAGAAGACCAACCTGCAAGGTATAAAATCATAGAGGGGGCTTAGCTGGCCCCACTGGGAATCGTTACCTTCAGTGCTGACAGAGCTGGTGAAGACAGCAGCTCAGCAACACTATACAGCGTCGATACAAGAGAGTCTATACAAAGGAGCCACACTGGACAATCCTCCCCAGACAATGCCTGCCAGGCCAGCAAAGATTGTGAGCCATGGTGAGCACACTAACACTGAGCCTAGCAGCTCATTAACTCCTAGATATCTTTTGTGAGCATTATCAAACAAATAATTGCTTTACACTTTTAAGATTAATGTATCCTATATGCAGAATCTTTTTCATACCCAGCCCAAACAACTTAAGAGTGGTTCCAACAGGCTTAACCTCGGCAACAACAAAATTCCATTACTGGCAAAGCCAATAACTGAAGAGGCACTAAATATGTAAGTCACACTCATTCTTAGGACTTTTCAGAATCAGGACATCTATTTCCCCTGCAATCAACTAATAACAAAGTAACTCTTCTTTATATAAATACAAGAATAAAATACAAAAGGCATGTACTTTATTTAAAACACTGTCTGGGGTTAGCCATACCAGGCAATTGTGCGTTGCCAAGCACTGATTTGATTTTCATTATACTGCACTGACAGCAAAGTCATTTATCTTTTCTGCTCCCAGTCCCCTTTTATCTTTTCCGTATGCTTCTGTACTTCTCCTCTATCCTGCAGTGTTGCTGAATGCTGATGAGCAGGAAATGGTACAAAACCACAGACAGTCTCTTTCAGATGAAAAGCTCAGGTACGGAAGGTCCAACTTTTCTCCATTTTGAAGTTTCCAAAGAAGCTGCATATTTGGCATTGTCCAGCTATATAAAGACCAGCTAAATACTTCACTGGCTGTCCTTCTCTAGAATAGACTTTCAAGAAATGAATGATGTTTCACTCACAGTTCTAATATGCTTCCCGTAAAGAACAGAAATTATCTTCCTATCACTACAGCCTTGGATGTTTAAGCAAATATAAAGCAAACAAAGGAAAAGCAGTTTTCCACATACCAGAACCATAATTTTTAAATGAGTTTTTTTTGCATTCCATTTGTTACATTTGTAGATTACTAGCATTCCGTAACAATCAGGAAAAATGGAAATATAAAGAAAAAAATTTTCCCAGCCTTATGGTACTTAGCCTTTAAGTGTGCTAGCATCTCACCAGTGATGTGTATACAGCTGACGTTGTCAATTTACCAGCTGAACTTGCTATTCTCAGTTTGTAAGTATTGAATCAAGATTGCCTTAATCCTGTTTCTCACCAAAACAAAACCGAAGTATTTAATGTCATCAGAGACAATACATTGCTCTTGAAATAAAGTGGAATCTTACATTTCCTAAGATTTGTTCAAAAAACAAATCTAACAGAATTACAGTCAAAACACCATAGCTGGTGCTTCCCAAAGCAGACACTTCAGTTGCATTTCAGATCCCAAAGGTCTCTATGTTGTGTATGTCTGTACACAAAACGGTATCTGAGCCTCCACTGTCAGGCAATGGCAGTCTGTTCAACAGAGTTAATAGAATCTAAAGAGGGATTCAAAATACTCCTGAACAGATACACGACTAAAATGCACTCAGAAGAGCTGAAAATGTTAGTCAATCTCAGCATAGCAATTGCAGTTGTTAATATTACTAGATTTGTCACACAGCAGTGACCTGAACCATAATTATGCATGACTTCTAACAAAAACTTTTATACTCTCTATTCACCTGTTTAGGCATATATATCAGAATCTTTTCAGCAAGACATTTTAGGAAACTTCCATAAAAGTTTTCTGCCACAAAACAGAAAACGGAATTGCCATTTTCTTTTTAGTCATGAACTCTTCTGTCACATCAGCAGAGACAAGCAATAAGGCATGTGTCCAGAACCAGTAAGGGGACAAATAAGCAGAAAAGTGTGCAGTCTGTACAGAATTATTCACAACATTCATATGTACAAAATGCTGCAGGTGAAATCTCATGACATCGAGTGGCTGGTTGGTAAAATAGCAGAAGAAATTTAACATCAGTAAGTGCAAAGAAATGTAAACAGGAAAAACTAACCATAACTATGCATACACATTAATAGTCTAAATTAGCTATAGCTCAGGGAAGAATATCCTTGGAGTCACTGTGGACAGCTCTCTGAAAACGTCAGCTCAGTGCTCAGCAAATATTGAACAGGAAAACACAACATTATATCTGATTAAGGAAAGAAAAAAACCCCAAAAATTATTATGCCACAGAACAAACTCAAGCATATAAACTTTGAGCACTGTAGGCAGTTGTCCACCCCTCTCTTTGGCTCAGTGTTTCAAACAGGCACTGTAAAACTTAAATTATACAGAGAAAGGTGATAAGAATAAGAAGAGATGGGAAGTGAATCCCATACAAAGAGAGATTAAGTAGTTTTGAGTTCTGAAAAAGGACAGCTAAACCATCTGTAGACTCAGGACTGGTACACAGCAAATGGAGAACCACCAGTCACTTATGACCACAGAGAAGAAAGAAGCCAATGAAAATAGGGAACAAATGTATCTAAGTAAATGAGACATGTAAGTAAAATGCAGATCTTGTTGCCACCGTCAGAGCGCAAAGTGCAACAGTTTCCAATGCAGGTAATGTACATTCACAGAGAGCACGGCCTGTGGCAGCTATTAAGGCAGTGGCCCGTGTACAACCCCAGGTCAGGGTCACTGACAAACTAGAGTTTACGAGTAATACTCCACTGGCTGTCTTCTCTAAACTGGTCTCCATATAGGACATAGTAAAATACTTTCCTCTGTCACTGTTCTTACATTAGGTGTGTTATGCTTTTTTCTAAATACTGGGAAAAAAAAATCTCAGTATGAACTAACATGGCTCGAAGATCAGCTCTGGCTGTGGGTCCCTTGAACAGTGCCTCTTCCTTGTGGATAACAGGACTTTTTCCTGCAACTTTAGTGACCAACACAGCTAGACTCCAGAAAATAACTGATAATGTGTTCTTAATAATCAGGAAGGTGAGGTACAGATAGAGAAACAGTAACATCTCACTCCTCTGAAGGATCTCACTTGTAATTCACACATACCAAGCACTGGCAATTACTTCTCCACCTGGACAATAACGACAGCAGCTTGGATGTGAAAGACTTATGGTTAGAGGGATGCTTCACAAAATTAAAGAGTTATGGTTAGAGCGATACTTCTCAGTGACACCTCCACGAGTCATCGCGACTGGCAAAATACCTTCATATTTTTATATTGTTCTTACTCCACATTTATGATGGCATATTACTAAAAAGGACAGTCATGCATTTCCTCCTCCTTCTCCTCTCAAGTTCGGTCCATGGACTATTCACACATTGGACAAGATGGTTAGGTCAAAAGGTTATTAAATTTTTTTTAGTTTCCTGTTGGATTATTGCAGGCTCAGTATTGGATTATTGTTCCCGTTGGACTATTGCAACCACAGATCACAATTTGACAGAAATGATACAGCAAAATGTGCAGGCAAGGGCAGGAGAGCAACAACACAAGTCTGTTCAGCAGCAGCTTTCAGCTACACTGCTTTACTCACAATGCTAAAATACAACCTATGGTTCAGCAGCATTATTTGAATTTGGTCTGCTGAAAGAAAAACACACAACTCCTTGGAGCTGAAAGACAGTGAGTCTGAAATGACCAGAAGCCACAAAGCAGTAACCAAAGAAGAAAGAAAAGGACACAAAAATCTCTGATTAAAGGTTATTAGGTAGAGCAGAGCTTGTCCAAGTTCAGGTGACAGAACTTAATAAATATGGAAAAGCACTGCAACTTGTAAGTGTTAATTGTAATTACGACAACAGTTCAGCTTAATGAAAACATCCCAGCATCAGTAAATCTCGTCTGCATTTGAGAGGAAGCATTTTTCGGAGAAGACAGATTCTGCTGGGAAATCAGTTTTGTTCTTTTCCGGACTTCCTCATGTAGGTGCTGCAAGGTGTCATTGTACGGGTGAGATCAGTTAGGGAACAGAATGTATAATTAAATGTATTTAAATACTTCAAATGCTGCTAAAGCACAAATGTACATCCAAAACAGCACTCAGGATATTTCTTCTTAGCCATCAACCTCTGAATAATAGAACTGTGAAGCCAGGCAACTCTACATTACCAGCTGCACTGTGATTCACGGATCATTTTTATCTTCACAATACTTCATGGTAGTATAATCATTCCTAGTCATGTGTGATTCATCAAAGCATTTTGTAGTAAAGACAAATGTTATAATATGCCCTATTGTAACCATGCAAATTACATATCTTCATTTCCATACCTAAATTATGCTTTTGCTGAACTTTTTCTGCTGCTCAAGCAGCTCTCGTGTTCCAAGCTAGTTAAGCATTTCAAAGCTGTTTAATAGCGAGGAGTCCCAAGTTTCCTGAGAGGTGGCCTTCTTCATCCCCTTTCACTTTTCAAGCTTCTTTTGGCTTTGCTGTTTTGAAAAAGTTTGCACAAGGCTCTTAACTCTAAGCTACCACTCTGTCTTCTCTGTATGCCTCACATTTCCTGTGGACAGAAGTAAATACAAGTTCACTTGGCAGACAAACTACACAGTACTTCCCTCAGCAACTCTGAATGAAAGGTCTTCTGTGGATCATCACCAGCAAAGCAATATAGAGACACAAGGAAAAGTTTCAAACTTCCTTTTTCTACATCAAGATACATATTCCCAAGAAATTAATCTTTATGCTCTCTTGGAGCCTATTGACTTTAATATACTTGTTGCTATGCTGTCCACAAGAGATGTAATATTTTTAAGTAGAAAAGTTAATACAGCCTATTTTCTAACCCTCCACCTATTAAAACTCTTTTTAAAGTGATTGTCAGGGTCAGCAGGTGACTGCAATACCGTTTTAGAACTGCTCATATTAACTGTCTAAATTTCCAGTTCAGACCTAATGGTCTTGGCTCAAGAATAGTCATTAAACAGCTCCAGAGGAAGTAAAACAGAACACAAGTACAAACCACTACTCCATATTTCATAGGAAAACAAGAGATCACAATAAAGATGGAATACAACCTGAGTATGGCATGATAGGAGACTTCCAAAGAAAGGCAGAATGGCACTACCTTTGATGGTGCTTATCGCAGAAAGGCTATACAGTAAAGGTAGTGTGGACTGAAATAGAAATAAATCAGATATTCCCTGTGATCATTCTGTTCTTTTACTTTAGAGCTGCCTATCTAACATTTTAAACATACGGCATTGCTAAGGAATAAAAAGCAAAGGTTAATGAGAAGAAAACCAAGTTTGGACATTACTCCCTTTCCATCCCCCAAATCCAGTTAGCAGAATTTCAGTAACATGCAAAGAATATTCCTTTAGTCTGGGGGGAAAAAAAAACAACCAATGTATGCCATCTTCAATGCACCGGTAGCCAAAAATATGAGTATTTATTTTATTAATGCATATGCATACGACTTCGAATGAAGCAGTGCATGTTATAACCCACTGACATTCTCACATATAGATTTGGGCTTCTACCTGAAAAACAGACACCTATCTATCAGACAAAAAAACCTAAAACTATCAAACATTCTTATCCGGTATAAATCAGTTTCCCTCTCTTCCCATGGCATTTAAAGAGTAACAATGAACTTTCAACAACATTATCAAATTTCAAACATATAGGAACACTTTTCAGTAAAACGAAAGACAGCATGATGTATTGCTGTTCAACCATGGACTGGGATTTATTTAGCCAGGGGATTGAAGAGCTATAAGGAACACATGTAGTAAGCAAAAAGATTCAGTGCGTATACTTTCTTTGCAATTATTCCATAGGAATCCACTTCCCTTCTTCCTCCTCCACCTTTTATTTCCTCCACCTTTTATTCCCTTTTATCTTTATTAACCGAGGTACTACTTGCCATTCTGAGGATATGAACTCTTAATTGAGGTTCCAAGCTGCTGTGACTACCAAACTATCAGCACGCTTGGGAAAAGGAGGGTGCGAGGGAAGAAAGTGTCGGCACCCCCAGAGGTAAATGCTAATAACCACCTTTTGCTTTTCATCCTCTCCTCCACGTAGTCATTTCAAATAAATAAAATATTAGTCTTCTTGTTCTGTCCCAGATTGCCACACAGCGCCACTACATGCTGAGAAACAAAATGCATTGCTAAACATTTTTCATGATAATCCACTGTGGGAAAACTTTTTTTAATAAACTTTAGGTCATTTACCCTTCAAAGAGAAACATAATCTGCTTTCAAATGATGCTGTTCCAAATACAAAGATAACATGCTCAGTTCTCATTTCTAACTGCTCTTGCTATGTCTCAACAGCATGCAGCAGCCAGAAAGCTGCCAGGCAGGAGCAGCAGAGGATCTCCTAGGGGTGCCATTCAGTGGAACCAGGCCAACAAAGCTGGTTCTCTGGCACCTGTCCCCACCCCAGTGCATGAGTGGGTGCCAGGGGATGGGGCCACGTGCTGAGCTTGAGCAGTTGGACAGTCACAGCAACCACTATGAGCTGGAATAAACTCAAGAATGAGAGCATTGCCTGCAAGGCCGTCAGTCACCCTGGCTATTTCCACAGCTGCAGTTTGCCCTGTGCAAACACCACCCCTGGAGAGTAGCAGGTAAGGACATGTGAAGCCACAGAGGCTAGATCCTGGAAAAACACATTTACAGAATCATAGAATATGCTGAGTTGGAAAGGGCCCATCAGAATCATCGAGTACAATTCCTGGCCGTGGACAGGACCATCCCCAAGAGTCACACCATGTGCCTGAGAGCATTGTACAAATGCTTCTTGAACTCTGTCTGGCTTGGTGCTGTGACCACTTCCCTGGGGAGCCTGTTCCAGTGCTCAAGCACACTCTGGGTGAAAAATCTTTTCCTGATATCCAACCTAAACCTCCCCTGACACAACTTCAGGCCATTCCCCTGGGTCCTGTCTCTGGTCATGAGAGTGAAGAGATCAGTACCTGCCCTCCACTTCCCCTCATGAGGA
>WBMZ01004985.1:20034-34067 GCA_013400975.1 Atrichornis clamosus
GTCTCCCCTCCCTCTGCTCCAGGCTGAACAAACTAAGTGACCACAGACACACCTCATACGAATTCTCCTCAAGGCCCTTCTCCATCTTTGTTGCCCTCCTTTGGACACCCCTTAATAGTTTAATGTCTTTTTTATATTGTGGCACCCAGAACTGCCCCCAGCACTCGAGGTGAGGCCACCCCAGTGCAGAGCAGAGCGGGACAATCCCCTCCCTTGCCCGGCTGGCGATGCTGGGCCTGATGCCCCCCAGGACACGGGTGCCCCCCCTGGCTGCCAGGGCACTGCTCACTCATATCCAACTTGCCATTGACCAGGACCTCCAGGTCTCTTTCCACAGCACCGCTCTCCAGCCCCTCATTCTATTCTGGCACTTGATTAAAAAAAAACCTTCAGAAGAGGTACCTGAAGTGTGAAAGCATTCCACTGGAAGAGCAAAAGAGTTTTTCAACCCTACAGATACCTTAGCAAATTGACTAAGTCCTCTATCAGTAAAAATGAGGGTCAACCCCATAAACCTCCAGGCAGCAAAAAGTACTGGGACAAGGGCAAAAATAAGATAGCATTTGTGCAGGTTCTCCAACACAAAAACAACAGGTCAAGGCAAGCCTAAAAGGTGAACATTACAGACACCTGACTGTCCAAAGGAGGGGTTGGACTGGCAACAGGTATGAATCTCTGAAATGAGTGGTTCTTTCCCACCACTGGCTATAAAAACTGGGAACAAATAGGCTAAGTTTCTTGTTACTGTAAGAAAACTATGATTAAAACTTGCCTAAACCCTGGCAGAGACACTGGTTTATAAATAAATAAAAGCACAGATCACTCTCCTCCACCAACAAATACTGTATCTGTCACTCAACTACATGTCAACTAAGTCACCTGCCTTTGTAATCCACTTTCACTGGACAGCACACAGTTACTACAGTATAAGTATATAGGATATATATAGGTATAAAGGATAACACTGGCTCGACTGACAGATGTTCAGGCTGGTGCAGGAATGTGTTCACCTTTACGTTGTTTTGGAATAAGATACCTCCTACAGGTTATTTGGCATTTCGTTTTTGCTTTTACAGCAAGAGCACGACTCTTACAGAAACACACTAACAGACTCTTGCTACTTCCTTGGATGTCAGAAAGCAGAATTCATGTTGATGCCAAGGACAGACCTTAACGAATAAGTTAATGAAGTCAAATATGACAGCAAAACATAAGAGGTATAAGGAGACATGAAACAACATAGTACAAAAAGCAGAGCACAGCTCAAGTGTTCAGTCTTGACTATGAGTTGCATTGTCACAGCACACACTACTAAGCAAATGCTCATTAGCACATGAAAGAAAAGGCAAAGAGAGTCTCTTCTCTTCCATCTCCCCCCTTTCCCTGCTTGTAATGTGGGAAGTGGAAGGAACTGCAGGGAGTTTACTCTCCTCTGGGCAAATGGCAGGGAAGGAGTGGAAAGTACTAAGAGTATCAGACTTTTCTTTCTGTTCACTGGCCGGCAGAGAATCCGGATGAAGCAGCTACAGGCTGAAATGCTCTTGAACGAGCAGAGATACAACTAGGATGCTATTCCAACAACCATCAGGCCAGGAATCATATGCTGCCTCTCTCTCCTCACTGTTACTGCAGGCAAGCCAGAAACCTACAAAATAGCCACAAATTAAGAAACTGATCTGGGGTTTTTGACAAGTCTTCTTGCTACTACATACAAAGTACACCACTGCCCCCAGACACTTACAGGTGATCTTCCTCGCCAAAAACAAAACAAAACAATGTTTCCAAACTCAAGTCTTTCAATTCAATAGTATTATTTGCAGAGTGCACCTGGGCATTTACAAGAGTAAAACAAATATCACATTTAAATACAGCATGTACTACAAGTGCTGACGGAGAGCAATTTTTAAAGGAGTAAGCACAATAAATGTACAGTGTTTTCCTAGTGCATTCGACTTGCAAATTCAACTAGAAATCAATAACAATGGATTGCAAGTTTGCGATTTATGTTTTTAACAGATACCCTGGCATATTCAGTTTAGCATGGATGCTGATCACATAGGTTTTTGTTTGTTTGTAGCATGTTTTGTAGCTATAGTATTTAAAAATTAATAAACTAGAAGTCATTTTCAATATACAAACCTGAAACAGAAATGGGTAAACAAATATTGATGCGGTGAATCTGAAAAAGCTACCATTTCTTTGGACTCCTACTGTATAATACAGTTTCCCACTTAACTAAAATAATTCACAGTAGTAAGCACTGAACTGAGTAAAAGATACTTGTAGAACCAGCCTGTTGCTACTACAGAGAAAATTTCATACAAGCAACAGAAAGCACAAACACACCTCTCCACATTCATGTGTGTGTGCTTTTCTAGCTCAACTGCATACTTCCCAACACATTCTTTCTAACACTTATCTTTAACTGTTTGATTAAAGCTGTTCTGGGGAAGGCAAGACTAGGACATTTGTAATAAAAACCAAGAATGAATGGGCATCACTTTGAGATTCAAGGACATATAAAGATTAAACATTACAAGTCTGCATCATACCAGGCTTCAGAAAAATGCCTGGTGCTTCCTGTGTTAGCTGTTACCTGTGTATCAGATAAATGTGTGGCCTCCCAGAGGTAAGTGATGGGCTAACAAAAGTTACTTTGCAGGGCTTCAAAAGTAGAGCACCACTCTGGAGCTGGACTTAAATTCAGGTTGCAGACAAAGAAAACTTAACTGAGGACTAATTCTATTTGTGATAGCTAAATCATTCTGCTGTAACCAATACGCTCACCGACAAAGAATTATCTCAGGCATAATTGCTTCAATACTGATTAATAAATAATAACTGATCAAGAGACTTTGCTGGAAGTTACTAACCATCAGCTGAAGAGAAGGCCTAAGGAAGAACCTCAGGCCTTTAACTCAGGTAGTTATTAGCTGACACAAATTGCCTAGTCTTGAGGTCATTCCTGCTATTAGATAAAAATATTAATACATTTTTCAAGTACAAAATACTTTCATAAAAGCTACAGGCTGAACTGCATAGTAAATGCATAGTTATTTTAGACAGGACTGCTATTTTCAGTTTTTTCTACCAACTAACAAATGACAAAACTCACTGGAAGAAAAAGTATTCTGCTGTTCAACCTGTTATTTTTTTTCTCTATATTAGACTATTAATGAAAGTCGGCTCTTTAGTCTCCTCAGACTGACCACCACACTGATGCCCAACACAGCCATCCAGCTGGAAGCACTCTACTGCCTCCAGTCATCTTGTCTTAAGGTCAGGGAAAAAACCATGGTCCCATGGTGCTGGAACTAAACCAACATGAGCTATTGGACATGCACCAATTCTGACCTAAGTCTTCTTATGTGACTGTTCACTAGCCTTTCCCAGACAAAAATGATTTTTCACTTGTGCAGAAACAAGCCACTATTACTGCATGGAGCCCATTTTTGAGACCACTATATCTTTTTGAGTTATACTGAGCCAAATGGAGTGAGCCCATGAAGTACATGCCTGAGAAAATTCAGTGCCAGGACCTTTATGGAGACCCTCTGCAAGCCAGAAAGCACTATGGAAACAGTAATTATCTTATTTTCCTTTAGCCAAATTAATAGAGCTCCTCCTCATTGGCCAGGATCAAACTTAAATGTACTGTAAAGCTTGCGAACTCTAATTACATCTTAGATAAAATAATAAAAAAGCAAAAGCAGTGCAATAAAGCTTGACCTTGTTCTGGTGTAACTCTTATGGTATGATCTTTCTTAGCCCTATGGTCTTTCTCTGTACCATGATAGAGTACTGAGCACTGATGACACTACAATAACATTTAATACAGCTGAAACCAAGATGCACCTGGTTGTAGAGGTCTCTTCAAAATGGAACGTGCAAGGATTCAGTCAGACAGTGGAGGTCCTACCCTGAGCAGCTGACCCAGCTGTGATCAGGCACACGCTGCCAGTCCTGCAAACAAGCTGCAACAACTTTGGAATAGAACCAGGAGCAGGAAAAGTGAAACCACACAAAATTCTTCTTTGAGTACTGCCTTCCTTCGGGCATTCCTCCTCCCACTCACCACCACCCAGCTAGACAGCCACTTTCTTTCACAGCTGCTCATTCCTATCTGCTCTGGCACCATCTGCACTTGTCTCTAACCTCTGCACCCACAATTCCTCCTGACTACACTCCTTTATATGCACTTTTCCTTTTTTGTTGCTAGCAGATACTCCCCCTGACAACAGAAACACTTTGGAGCTGCCAGTTGGCATTTTATTTCCATACCTATCTCCACATCCCATCCACAGCAAAAAGAATGGTAGAAGATGAATCTCCTGGAAACATCTCTTTCCAGCAATACATTCATCTCCATTGATACATTATAAGCTCCCTCCTTCCACTAACTCAGAAAGAGAAAGAATTAGCAGGGAAAAAAACCAGAATTAAAATAACTTACGATACACTGAAAAGCCATGCAGGAAATAGGGAGTTTCCATGTTCACCTGACAAATGAATGAGAAACAGAGGGTTTGGAGAATTGAAGCATTAATCCAAACTGGGGGAAAAAATAAAGCAACAATAGTAGGAAAAGGCCTGGTGGATTGAAAGCACAAATAAAGACAACAATGAAGGAAAGAGACACAGAGATGATGTGACAGACTATACAATCCAGCCAGCAATAGTTTGCTTTTAAGAATTACTGACAAAGAATATATACAAGAGGTATGATTAGAAAACGCAACATAAGAATAGAAGCAAGCAAGCATGTGGAGGTAAGTGGAGTTTTCTGCATTACTGGACTGTGCAAAGATGACAGTACACAGATATCACAATTTTCACCAGCTGCAGCTGGCACAACTGCTGGAGCCATACAGTGATCAGCTAAGCCTGCTTATAAGGGCATCCCTCCTCTCTCAATACAGCGCTACCCCAGGCACCACCCTGGTAGAACTACACTGCTCCCTAGTCCATAGTAGCACAGCTGACTGCACCACAGCCCTTTCCAGAGGAATGAAGTCCCTGCCCAAAGACAAAGGCAGTTGCAGTGATTTCCTGTAATCCCAGCTGAATCTGAACAACATATTATATATCTGTAATGCGTATAAAAAATCAACTCTGCTTTTAAATTACCTGCTCTGGAAGGGATTTGGATCAGACCCATATGGACTAAAGAGTTATGCTAATAATTCACATCCACTGAGCTGTACTCTTAGAAAAGAACTGCTTGTCTTAATTTCCTTTTCCAATTTAATTTTAGTGTATGAAATATAAAAATATTAATGTATGCAAGAATTATATAGGCTATAGCCAAATAACTATTTTGATAGGCTACCTAAGCCTCCCAAAAGTCAGCTTCTATTTAAAACTTGACTTGTACAGAATGTCATGCTTAAGTTTAAACTAATTTTGAGGTCAATGGTATTCTTTAAGAAAAACTGAACAGCTAATATTTAACAAGTTTAGAGGAAAAAAATCTGCTTTTAATCTCACAGCTACTTCTGTTCCTTAGAGAGTTTATCTACCTTTGACCAAAGCAGTTTATTAATACTGTTCAGCTGGAAGAGAAGTGAGTTTTTAAATATTAGCATGCTGTCAAATTTGAAAGGACAGCCCACTCCCCCCAAAATGTTTTGTGAACCAAAATCAGGTTCATGGAAGTGCCAAAAGAAGAGCAAAAGTATATGCAAGCTGGAGTCTTTTAGGTGTCTACTAACAAATATAATATATACTGCATTAATTGAATTGAAGATTCACCAATATAAGAAATAGCCTATCAAGATGCTTCAGCTGAAAGTTTGGTTGATTATCCTGAAACTTCATTCATTTTTAGAAGCAAACTTACTTTTATTATACATTTAATTGCCATAGATATGGGAGTAATTACCTTTTAGTAAAAAGTGGCTTTGAAGGAAACCAAGAAGTTTGAAATTTCATGTGCAAGGATTCAGATAATTTCAAATTCACCCAGTAGTGTCCATGAACTCCTGGCATTGCAATACAAGAGACTCAAAAAGATGGATTACCCCAGCAATTCATCTGAAAGAACACTGCTCTGAACTGAAGTGCTTGCCATGAGCTCATACCTTAAAAGACCCTCTTTCAACAAAACTGAACCATGATTAAAGATGATCAGATTCCAAATGGACTGAAAAATAGCAAGATACATTTAACCAATAACCCAGTGCAAACTATTTTGGTATTCCTGGGCATTAATATACCTCTGTGACAGCAGCTTTATAAAAAACAAGAGCTAAAACTCTAGACTAAGCAAGTAATTTTATGGGATAAGACACTATCTCAATCTATGTAGGCTTTTGCATAATGGTTGGCAAAGTTCTGTACAGCGGTACTGTCAAGCTGGTGGAATATGCATATGTATGTCCTACACGTGCTGAACCAACAGACTCAAGCATAACTATAAGGCTCTAGTAGTCAAAAATCCCTAGCAAATGAATACTTGGATTTTCTCTTCAGATTTCTGGTAAATCTAAAGTCTTGAGAACAGTTTTGGCAAACACAAGAACAGCAAAAAGTTATCAACTACTGTCAGTTAAGACATGAGTGTGCCTCTGTCTTCAAGGCATCAAACATATTCAAGCAGCAAAAGTCTCCAGGATATGAGCTCTGAACACTGCTACAAGGAAATGAGCTAAGGAGGAAGTAGGTTGCGTGTTTCAAATTGATGATTCTGAGATCCATCCCCCACATTTCATGTATTTGTTTATACCAATAGTAGTGATAGGATGAGAGGTAACAGTTTCAAGACAAAAGTGGGTAGGTTTAGATTAGGTATTATGAAGAAATTCTTTACTGCAAGGGTGGCGAGACACTGGAACAGGTTGCTCAGAAAAGATGTGGATGACCCATCCCTGGAAGTGCTCAGGCTGGATGTGGCTTTTGAGCAANTGTGGCTTTTACAGGCTGGATGTGGCTTTTGAGCAACCTGGTTTTGTGGGAAGTGTGCCTGCCCATGGCAAGGCAATTGGAACTAGATAGTCTTTATGGTCCCTTCCAACCAAATTGTTATAAGATTCTATAACTATTACAAAATCCTCAGCAATTCCCATATCCTTATAGGTTAAAGCACCTCAGAGAACCAGTTCCTAGTCATACTTCCTCCTTTTGTGTGGCCAGAGAGTAGTGTCATAGTCTGCTGGCCATGGCATAGAAGGACTGAAGAGGAGTGAAAGGCCCCCAGTGCCCTACCCAGCTGTTCCAGTAACAAAAACAAGATTTATTTGCTGATCCCTTCAGTACAGCCTAAATGAGATATGCCAGTGCTGTCCTCGGTCTACCTTCCATGAGGACAGCCTTGAATCCATGCTAGGGCTCTGGTAGACACACAAAAAGCTGGATTAGAGAACTGCTTTGGCTGACAACTTACCATACTTTCAGTTATTTTTTAGGTCAGTTTTCAGCCAGATCATATGGCTGTACAGAGCTCACGGCTGGCACAAGGAAGGCCAAGAATACCTTTGACTGAGAGAAGGTGGATCAGCTCCCTCCACTGCACCACAATGCTTCGGCTGGCTCAAAGCGTTTAAGGAGATATTTCCTGATGTAATTAGCCTGCAGCCCTTCCTCATGCCCCAAGGCTACAGCACAAAATCATACAGCATTTGCCAAAGTATAAGGTAAACACCCCTGTGCTCAGGTACCCAGCTCAAACTGCTGTCTAGTCCTCTGCTTTCAGAACTAGCTCTGTTTTATTGTTCACAGTAACTAAGCAGGAAGGGTTTCTCTGTATGTTCACCTGAAAAATCAAGATGACAGCGCTGTGAAATATTCTATTAAGTTGACAGCATTTCTCATGTATGTTTTGGCTTGTTATACAGTTCTGAGCTTGATATTTGTACACAAAACCAAAACTGACATAAATAAAGGATTTTCTGTCTTTTTTCTTTCAAGGCATAATTCCTGGAATCATGCCATATTTCAAAAAAACAGCTCCAGAAAATTAGTGCTTCCGTCAACCACAGGAAGTGAATAGGTTGCAGAGCCCAGCTCCTGAACAAGAGATCTAAGATAGAAATTACAGTATCAGGCTCCTGAGCTGGCACACAGCACACCAAGGGACATGTCACTACTGAAGGAAGGAGCCTGGAAACCCTACCAGTATTACTGCCTTCTTTTAATGAATAGTCTCATGAACACTGGTATTGAAAAGGCTACAGGAAAAACAACAAAAAACTTCCCAAGAAAACCAAAGTGTAGTTTAACAGCATATTTAAAAGCTTAACATTTCATCAGACAATCACACCTACTAAGCTAATCAGTTACAAAAAGCACAAGACAAACCAAAAATGTTAGACAAACCTCCAGGAAGGGTCCCAAACAATACACACTATCATTAAATAGACTAGCAAATTTTAGAAACACTAATCAAGAAAATACTTTAAGCATTTGGTGGTACAATCCCTTACAAAAAGTGAGAGTTTTCCAAGTAATGAAATGTATTTGGTACATTAGAAATACTTACAACTACTCCACTCTTGGTGACAGTTTCCCGGTATGTAAAATTGCACACTGCCCAAGCTAGGTAATAGGTGGACATGAGAGGGGTCTGTGAAAAGTGATCTGTAACCCATCCATCTTCTTCAAAAACAGAAGTTTCAACTGGCATGTTGGACAATGATAAGTAAGTTGCTTGATGTCTGATGCTGATTTTGAATGTGGCCTTGTAGATGGGCTCATCAAAGCAAGGAAAGGCTTTTCTGGCATGAGTAGGAGAAAACTGCGTAACACCAAGAAACCTAGAAAAGCAGAAAACAAAAACAGAAACTGATTACTAACTGTGCCTAGCACTTGATTCATAGACGTATCAAATAAGACACTGCTTGACTGCTGTGGTTTAAGGGGGGAAAAAATACAACTGTACAAAACATTCAGTGCTTGAACACTGCTTTATCTATCACTTTCTTACTACCTCTACTGCAATGCAATGGATACAAATTAATGGTCTACAGATTTGTAGACACCACACTGACATTAAATAAATCAACCCTCGCCTTGCAATCAAACTTCAGGTTCTAGCACCATTGTTCGTCAACGTGGAAAAAAAAGTGAGCCACTGCTGGTTACACAATGTAAAACAAGCACACTCAGTTCAATCCAGGATTTAACAGCCTTCAGGGAGTTCACTCTGCCCCGAGACACTGACAGGGCACTTTACCTTTCTCTGGGCATGAGAACTTACGGTCACACAGTGCACTCAGGAGGGTCATTGCTTTCCACTGATGATTACTTCTCTACCAGCTGCATGTAGGTCTGGGACACAGCACTATACAGCACTGCTGTGTCTGTGCACATCCAAAAAAACATTCCGTGAGCTTTGCAGAACCACAAATGTAAGCAAATGATTAAACAAGCACAAAGCATTTCATCATTCTCCTACATGTGCTTTTCTTTTCCGGTGTACTTTATAGAGAACAAATCCATGTTCTCAGTTAATGGGTCAAATTATGAAAAGATTTCTGAAGGAGAAAAAGGTGTTTATTATGCACATATGGGAAGAATGGGAAGGATTTAACTTGACAATAAAACCTGTAACTGATTTTTTTGGAACTAAATAGATTTTGATCCAGATATAGAATAGGAAGCTTTCTGGGTAGAGACTTAAATTTACATGTTTGGAGAAAACTCATGATCTTTTTACAGAAACAAGAAGCTACACTTAAAATGTTGAATTATGGACTTTGGTAAGAGTATTTTCTGGAAGCATGTAGAATGAGAAAATTATCATGAGCCAACTATGTAACTGTAAAAGTAGCACATATGTAGGCTTTTTGAGTGGTATTGACTCATGTCTCACTTTCCAAGGCTTTTTCAGTGGAAATAACCATGCAATTTTAGACACCAGGCAAACATTTATCAACATTTTAGAGGCTGACTAATCATGTTATTCCTCTGAGGGAAAAGGATAGGTGGATATTTTTGATATAATGAAAATTGTGGCACCTATTATTAATCACTCTATAACCATTATTCTGCAATATGATACTAACACTGACAGAGGAAAAAAAAATAAGTAGCCCGTAGGGAAAATAAAGTATCTAATTAACTTCTTCTAAAACTTTTTGGGGTTTACACATATTTTGGAGGCAATGAAGAAATACTGAAATGTCACAATTTTTTCTTGCTATAGTGCCTGATAGAACTAGATATATATTTTCCACCTCTTTCAAATACAGATGATTTTTTAAAAACATGAACAATTTTAGTGCCACTGAAGCAGTTATCATTGGTCTTCTTTCCAAAATAAAAAGCCTTTTCGGACTAGTAATTATTGAAGGAATTAATCATACCACATTTTTCTTGTCTCATTACAAAACACAAATTATTAAAACCATAATTCTGCACAAGGTTGCTAAATCCAAGGTAAAAAGTTGGTGCCAGGTATCCCAATGTTAATCCAAAAAAAATTCCATTTTATCAGTGGATTTGCAACAAAGCCAAATCAGCCAATTAAATGAAGCAAAGCAACTTAATTTATATGCAAAGTATTTCAAGTGGACCTGATTCTGCATTCTAGGCACACTCTAAACAGCTACAGACATCAACAGAAGCTTGAAGTGAGCATGGAAAACTGTAGTGGCCTGTTATTAATAAAGCAAGAATGATGAACTTTCCTCTGCAATTAACAATTTTAATGAGCTCCGACACACATGTAAATGCATACTTAGGGAATACTGTTTATACGGTGACACTCTCTAAATAAGGAAGCTTTCCCTCATCCCCCCTCCACATCCTCACTCCACTTCTCAGAGACCTTACCAGTAGTCTTTTAATACTTATTAGGGCACTGAAACAATCCCTTCACCAGGTTAATAAACCCTGGTAAACTCTTCATCTCCTGTGTTCTCACAGATAGACAGATATATCCACAGAGGCATAACTGGGCAAACACTGGGCAGTCAATATTTCATACTAAAAATACATCAACTACCAATAACAGTGATATTTATAACATGTGCATTACTATCAAACATCAATTTGCTTGCTGTGCCATAAAGCAAAACAAAATGTTAAAACTACTTTAAAAAACCTAACCATTTACACTTAAAAAACCCAAACAATCTAAACCCAAAACATTGTCTCTCTTTATCTACTTCTCTCTATGTTCAAGTAAAACAAGCAGACTTCTATAGCATGCCAAAAGTGAAGAGCAGGCTGAGTACTTCATCCTTCTCTTTACACACCTCTCTGGGCACCAACACTTTTACCTCCAATTCTCCAAAACATCACCATAAAAAGTTGTGCTTGAGGGAATGACAGGCTCACAGCCTGTCTTCTCAGAATACCCATGCAGTAATTTGCAGGTGTTTTAATTCCATCTTGTCTATTAAAGGAAGACATGTGTTTCCTCAACAACCTATCTATTTTGACATCTTAGCTGTTACAAGACGAAAGAATATGTCTGTTTGTTTTGTCTGTGTGAGGTAAGAATTTTTTTCCTTTTCATTTATGCCAAAGTTTGATGTTCATTTATATTATGCCTGCATATTCTTACAGTACTCTACAGTAGCTCTGTATTTCTGTCGATTACTGTCAGTAAATTCTAGCACATAATGCAAAGTAAATTTGTAGTGTATCACTTGCATTTTACACTTCAAGTACAGTAGGAAAGATTTCAGTCAGAAAATAAATACTTTTACGCAGCTTTTACGTTTCAGGTTGATGTACAGCTTTCACTTCTGAAGGCCACAGAAACTAACTTTAGGGAAAAAAAATCATAAAATGAAGGCATTAGTATGTTTGTGATGCCTCACAGTTAGCAGAGTTATTTGCTCCTCATGTACAACAAAAGTGAAAAATGATGGTTTGGACCCTTTTATAGCAACTGCTACTCCAATGAGGCTGCTGTATTTTAATTGAATATAAAGATGTCAAAAAGCGAAATCCCTGCTGGAACACCAAGGTCTCGCAGAGCATACAAGAAGTCTGTCTGTCTATCATAACAAAAGTCATCCACATTTAAGGATTAAAAATGGCTATATGTATTGTAATTAAAAATGGGTTATTAATCAAAATGAAAACTGTTACTGTAAGAGCACTCTCTGATCAAAAAGGTCCCGTGTTTTATAATGGGTATTTTTCCCTTTATACTACAGTGAGTCACTAAGCCTGTAACAGTTGAAAAGGAAAAACACTACTTCTATTTAACACCTGAAACTACAACCATGAAATGATTACAGTTTTAAAAATGTTTTACTGAAAGAAATATAAGTGAGCTGGTGTGAAGGAAGAACATGCCACTGATTTCAATATAACAATGCTACTTACACAAGGTAAGAATCTTGCCCAGTATGACTCTACTTAAGTGTATTCAGAACAAAGCGGTCTATATCTGGAAAGTTACACACAGAGTACTGGGGGAAACATTTTATCATCGCCTTCCATCCTGTGTCTTAAACTATCCCGATGACTGAAAAAGTGAGTAGATCTTTTTTTAGCGGTGGTGGTTTCTAAATCTTAACTAGGGGATCTGCATTGAAGCGTAGTACAGTAACTTTGGAGAAATGCCACTGCAACACCTATGTGACAGTTCAATTATTCCTACACAGAGTCAAAGTACATGAGAATAATAACTGCTTAAATAACTTCTCAGATTTGTAAAGTGAATTATACCCCCTGCTGTTAACAGTATTTTGGTTTCTGATTTACCCATTTCAATACAGGTCTGTAAGAACTCCCAATTACCCCAGCCATTCAATCATCCGTGATAAGAGGCATTTTATCCACATCTTTTCCTACAACCATGCTTTCTCTAATTTCCTTTTTATTTCACTGCAATGACAAATTGCAGAAACTTAATTTCAATCCTGCTTGTGGTTCCAATATCAGGTTGTTTTAAATTGTCAGTAATCACAGTAATAAAAATATGTTTTAATTGAGTTGGTGAGGATGCTTTTCATGTCTGACTCAGTATTTTTGCCCAGTTCTTCCAACGATAAAGTATTTGTTCCACTTAGCAGTACAAAACAGTAAGATTCAGGAAGAGAAAACCTGTCACTGCACACTTATTTCAAGAAAGGACAGATTAAAAAGAATCTCATTCTAACACTATAAATCATGCCAGAACGATCAAGAAACCCATCACGCCTTTCTTTTCCATTATAAAGCCTCATTGTGGTTAGAAAACTTCTTCAGCCTCTGTAACTGGCTAAACGGGGGCCTCCACAGTGACCCTGCCTACCGTAACAAGAACCTCGACAGGGACCCAAGGTGCTTTAACAACATGAGTAAATACAGATCAAGACTGAACTTGCTCTGCATGCAAACGATTCAGGTTTGCCCGGTCACAGGGTGTAAATCTGCATTGATTCAGCCACAGCAGGTGTAAATGTATTCATCTTATGTGAAAACACATCCCACCACGTTTTTGCTTCAGGTAATAGAACAAAAACAAAACAGAAGTCCCGCTCCCCTACACGCTGCTATTGTAACCTGATAAGGCTCTGTCACACAAGGGCACACCGGACACAAAGAGAGTCTTTGTGATAAACAGAACCGGAGTCTCCGCTCCGTGCCTACTCCCACAGGCACCGAGCGGACGGTCTGCTCCACTCGTGCCACCCTTGGAAGTTTGCTCATTGCCACCGTCCGTCCGCAAGCCGCGCCAGGGCACCTCCTGACCCGCCGGCCGCTATCCGCAGCATTCCCCGCCCAGGCGGGGGGCGCAGGAGACGCGCTCCGCTCACCTGCCGGCGGCCCCGGCTAACCCCGACCCGGCCTCCCGCACGGCCCCAGCACGGACCGCCCCGCAGCCCAAGGCAGCTCCGCCCGCCCCCGCTCGCTCTCGCGCGGTCCCTCAGCCTCGGCCGCCTTCCAGGCGCTCTCCCGACCCCGGCCGGTGGCTGGGAGCGGGCAAGGGCTCGCGACCCCCGAGAGCCTCCGCAGCTCTGCCGTGACAGCCCTAAAGAGATTTCCACAGAGAGGCGGCGGCGGGAGGCGAAGCCCGGCCTGCGCTCACCGACCGGCCAGCCGAGCTTGGCGGCCGCAGCCCCCTGCCCGGGCAGCCGGCCGAGCTCTGCGCC
>WBMZ01004986.1:0-33908 GCA_013400975.1 Atrichornis clamosus
CGCCCCAGCCCCGCCGGGACACCCCCGGCCTCCCCACAGAGCCCCTCCAGACCTCCCGCCGCGGCCTCCGGCTCGGAGACTCCTCGGGACCCCCGGGCTGCCCCAGCCCCCGGCACCGCCGCCCCGAGCCGCCTCGGGCCCGGCCGCCACCAACGTGCCCCGGGCCCTTGGGAGCAGGGGACAACGAGGGGCAGCGATGGGGCAAAAGAAGGGAACAGCGGACGGGCCCTGCCCGCCAGCACGGCTGAGCCATCTCCCCTCCGAGACTTGCGCCGAAACTCACGAGTTTGGCTCTCTTAAAATAAAAGCCATCCCCCAGACATCCCTCTCCTTTGTTGCAGAGGCACTCACCCAAAGGCTGGCACCAAGGGATGGCAGGATGCCTTGTTCTTTTTCTTCTTATTTTCCTTCTTTGTCTTCTTTTTCCTTTTTCTTTTTTTTCTTTTTGCTTTTCTATTTCTTCTTTTTTTTCTTTTTCTTTTTTAATATTTCTTTTCCTTCTTCCTTGTAATTTCCTTTTCCTTTTTCTGAATGTTCCTTTTTCCTTCTTAATTTTCCTTTTTCTTTTCCTTTTCCTTTCCCTTCCCCTTTATTCTTTTATCTTTTTTTTGTTTTTAATTGGCAGTTCATTAGGCTGTAAGCAGGGTCAGGTGCTAAACACTTACGTTTTCTGGTTTTTTGCTGTGGTTAGGAAAAATGTGGATGAATGGCTGCAGGGATGGATGGATGGATGCACGGATGGACAGACGGATGTTCGCATTAGCCACTATGTTATGGTAACTGTAGCAAATAAAGGTCTGAGGATGCACAGACTGCAGTCAATACAGACTAGAGTCAATATATATCAAGAAGCATCATTTTGAGTGATTACTGCTGTTTGCAGATGGTTACTGCAGCCCATATGGCATGAAGTTGTGTTGGGGGGGGGGAGGGTGGGTTAGGCTGGGTATTAGGAAGAGGTTCTTCACCCAGTGGGTGGTTGGGCACTGGAACAGGCTCCCAGGGAAACAGTCACAGCCCCAAGCCTGCCAGAGTTCAAGGAACATTTGGACAGTGTTCAGAGAGGCACATGGTGGGACTGTTGGGCTGGTCCCGTGCAGGGCCAGGAGTTGAACTCAATCCTTGTGGATCTGTTCCAACTCAGGATATTCTATGAAACAAAGTGGGGTAGGATCAAACCCTTCATCCCTCTGTCTCTCACAAGTACTTCTCAGCAGCTCTTAGATGCCAGAAGCCAATAAAAACCAGATAAAACAAAGGTATGTTGTGGTTGCAAAAAGTGCCTGTGCTCAGCACCCGAAGTTATCTGGCCTTGGCGTGTGCCACTGTGGTATCAGTTGTTACTGCTGCATCCAAAACAGGTACCACAAAACCAGCTGGATGCACAACCCCCCAGATTCCTGAGGGTTTTGCTGATGCTCCCCATTTTGGATCCTATCAGGGCTGGGATCCTATCAGCATTCGTGAGCCCTCAGCTCATTGGAAGGGCTGTCTGTGCCGGAGGATGGACTTTCACGGAGTCCTTTCCTCCCGGGCCACTGAAGGATGCTAAACTGGCTCTTGTGCAATCCCAGAGGCCGCGTGTTTGCGTGGGGAGAGGGATGAGCTGCTGGAAGGCAATATAAGGCACGGAGCAACCCTGGGTGTGATGACCCACCCCTAAGGGGAAGGAACCGGAGCAGTGGTGGATGGAGGAGTGGAGAGTGGCCTGGCAATGGTAAGTGGGATGAGAACAAGGTGGTGGGATATCTCAGGATTGCTCCAGCAAGCACAGAGCAGAACAGGGAATAAACCCTCCTTGCCCAGCAGTCTGGCAATCGCAGCCACTCAGGGTCAGTGAAGGGGGTACAGGTGTTCTGTGTGAGAGGGGCTTTTGGCATTGGCTCTGCCCTGATCTCAGAGCGTGGACAGAGCATTTCCCAGCCACCAGCCCTGGCTGACTCACATCCACGTCTCTGATAAGGAGTATCCGTTGTCCAGGGCTAATCCAGCGCTGTTCCATTAATTTCTCTAAATAAATCCATTATCTGTACCGACAGGGAGGATTGTCTTATCTGTGTCTTTTTAACAGTACTTTTAGTTGTGTTCAAGACTTGGTTGTTTTTCTTTTTTATCCCATTGCCTCCCTGTTATGGATATCGTTTACTGGAAAAGTGAGGATCCTTTTACAAATCCTAACTCTTCAAAAGGGCTGTAGTGAGAAGAGGGTAACTCCTTTCCTCTTTGGGTAGCCCGGACTGAAGCCTCAGCTATGCAGTTTTATGCAAAGTGCCTGTTCTTACGGAAATGTGCCTTTATCACTGTCAGCAGATCCCTGCAGGTCCAGTGGCTGGTTTCTCACATCTCTTCTTTCTGGAATAGCTACCTAAATTCAGGATAGTATTTGACCCTTGTGTTAACCTGATGAGGGAAGGCTGATCTGGCTCTTTGGGGTGGGGAAGGTCTTTGTGCCATCCAACCTTGGAAATACAGTACAGAAAATATTGCACCCATGCTGGAGGGTTCACTCTTTCTGAATGACTGCAAATGTCTCCAGCAAGCATGATACAAATACAAACCCAAGTTACCCAGAGCCTGCTTGTTTTTCCAGGAAAGGACTGTGAGATGTTTGCTGCTGCTCTCTGTGCTCTGCCTCGCTGGCTCTGAATGCAACAAGAGTGAGTGTCCCTGTACTCTGTCCCTGCTGGGTCATGGCTGGGAAGTATGGAAATGAGAGGTCAAACCCTTACCTGATCTATGTTTGGGTTCCTCATTCAGGGCAGTGCTGAAGGCTGCTAAGGAGGAACAACAGAGAGAGTAGGGCTCATTGGGGCAGGAACGGGAGTGCAAGAACCAGCAAAAAAGGCAAAAGCTGCAGGCTGTCCACCCCTGCTCATGGAAATGGGCACAGCTGCTGCAATGTGCCACTGTGCTCCTTGCTAGTGGTGACAGACCCCATAGCTCTGATCCAGATGACAGCCATGCTGAGGAGGTCTCACAGCCTCCCAGCAAGCTCAGGCAGCAGGTTCTTCCTCAGATGTGTCTGCTCTGGCTGTAGGTGAGGATCTCAGCCCTTGTGAGCTGCGCAGGGCTTCCTGCAGTGGGGCGAGGTCTCACATCTCTCAGCTGGGAGATGTCCCTGCTACCTTTCAGCTTACTTGTCTTTCCTTTGCTGCAGGTGAGCTGGCCAGCACACGTGGCCTGAGGCCAGGGGTTGCCCTCCATGTCAAGAGGAGCCCAGATGCCTGCCTGCCAAACCCGTGCCAGCACCAGGGGCAGTGCCAGGTGACAGAGGACAGACCAGTTTGCAGCTGCAAACCAGGCTTCACAGGGGAAATCTGCCAAGGTAGGGCTGGGAATGCTTGTGAGTCCTCCCCACTCTGTCCATGGGCACCAGAGAGCAGGGTGATGGTCACAGTGTTCTGGTGTTACCATTGCTCTCCACTCCTGGGGCACATCCCAGCTCCTGGTTCAGGTGCATTTCCTGCCACTATAACCACGTCCTGACTATGTTGGTACAAGACCTGGCCACAGGACATTTTCTTCTTCCCCAATTCCTTGTCTGTGCCATGGTGTAGCTGTACCAGGGCAGCAGGGCATGCTGCAGGACACAGCTGCCTCGCAGTCCCAGAACAAGCACATGCACTCTGGCATAGCTACATTGAAGCCCCTTCCAGACACTGGCCAAAAACTTTTTCCTCTGAAGGAGGGGGTCTCTGTCCCTGTCTGGTGCCCTTGACAGACTGCAGGGATTCTGTGGACAGCCCTCAAAAGGGACCAGGAACACAGCATAAGCCTTGATGTCTTGAGCTTAAGGACTGTGTCTGTTCAGAGTCGTGGCAGCCATGGACTTGTGCAGCTCTTAGAAAATACCAGACCCACACTGACTTCTGCATGTTCCCAAAAGTCTGTCTTTTGCCCAGTGTCTCTGGGCAAAAGAGCCCTACCAGCAGCCTCCACCAAGGCTGGGATCTGCTGAGCTCAGTGAGACTCTGCCATCCCCTGCTGACCTAGGGCTCCTTCAGGCCTCTCCCTTATTGCTATTGCAGATGGCTTTTTCCCCCAGATGTGGTACTGAAATTGGCCTGCGAAGAAGAGCACATGAAGATGATGGTGAGGAAGGAGGTGTTTGAGCTCTTGAAAATCCCACTGGAGCTTGTCCACTTGAAGAACAAGGCATGCAAGGTCTCAGAGAAGGAGGAAGAGGGTGAGCTGTTTTTTGCAGCCACCCTAACAGGTGAAAACCACACTGCCTGTGGATCGGTAATCCAGGTGAGGATCCAGAGAGCCTCTGCATAGCTCTGAAACCATGAGAGGAGCAGACATGTTGAGTGGGGACAGCAAAGGGCAGCACCAAAGGCTTTTCCTTTCATGTCTAGGTGCTGTAAAAATCTTGTACCCCTTGAAAAATCTTCCCTGGGGTTGTCAGAAAGCTCTTCTACCTCTGCCAAACCTCTGCTGGCAGCACACTTTGTCTTATTTAGCAGAGCTTGGAAGTCTCAGTGTGCGCTTCACTAGCTGATAACAGACCTCAGCTTTCTGGAAACATCCCCTGAGCTCTGCAGACCTGGCCCCTTGGTCCCTCACTTGCTTCATGGATCAGGGAGGGTGCGAAGGAAGCGGTGTCCCAGCTCTGCATTGCACAGAGGAGCCCTGTGCTCACTGTGCTCACTGTGCTGACTCCTGGTGCTCCAGCAGTGGCTGCCAGCAGCCCCCAGACACAGGCTAAAACCCCAGCAGATATCCAGGCCTGGAGCACCTATAGCTGAGTTGCACCTTCTGAACTTGGAGGTCTGTGTGTGGCTTTAGTCGTGATCTGGAGACTTGATTTCTTTGTCATTCCAGCAAAACAGCTCCCATGTCTCATACTCCAACGTCATTGAGTCAGAGCAGGAAGCCAACGGGGCCATGATCTCCAGGAGTTTTCAGCTGGAAGTGCACTTCTCCTGCATCTATGCCTATGAGCAGGTTGTGAGACTGCCCTTCACTCTCACTGCTGTTGACAAGTGAGTGTCCCATTTCCCCTTGCTGCTGACATCGTGCCTTTGAGCTCGCAGAAAAGTAGATTCAGTGAGGCGATTTGCAAAGGCCCTGGGGAGCCCCTAAAGAGCTTTGAGAGCAATGCCAGACACTCTGGTGGCCTCACTTTTGCTATGTCCTTCCCACCTTCTTGTTCTGTTTGTGAGCTCTCATCCTCCCCTCTCCTCTCCTCTCCTCTCAGGCTGGTGCAGTTCGTGGTCAGAGAAGGACACTTCAATGTCAGCATGAGACTGTACAGGTCCCCCTCCTACCTCCAGCCTTATCACCTGCCGACCATGGCCGTCCCTGTCACGGACACACTCTATGTCCTGCTGAAGATGGAAGGACAGCACCAGCTCAAGTACTTCCTGCTCAGTGTCTTGGACTGCTGGGCCACGCCGAGTGCAGATCCGCACCAGGACACACAGCACAAGCTCATCGAGCAGGGGTGAGTGGAGTGCCCCCAGCACATCCAGTCTCCTCGCACCGTGAACACAGTGACATCTCTTTGCTGGGTGCTAAGGACAGGAGCAATGAGCAATGACACCATTTTTGCTCTTAGGTGGTGGACATCATCATCAAATAGGCAGAACAGCCCCAAAGATGAGCCCCGTGTCCTGACGCTGCTCTGCTGCCAGCAGAGCTACCTTCCCTCTAGCATCACTCCTGGCCAGCTGGGGAGACAAAGGGCAAGGAGGGGAGAGGGGAGACACAGCTGGGATGTGCAGAAGTCTCTGTGAAAAACTCACCTTAGAGGTGGCTGCAGCCAAGCTAAAGCAAGTAACATGGCTATCCAGGAAGTGGGAGCCACAGCCAGGCTCACTCCGCTCCTGCAGAGCAGCTGTGGCCCCACAGAGCAAGTCAAGAACCAGCCTGTGTCCTGGTAACAGCTTCTCCCTGAGCTGGGCACAACACAGGGCGCCAAGGAAAGGCATCCCCACCAGCACTGAGATAGAAATAGGCCCATTCAGCAAAGCCTGGGGACTGCACTCAGTCCCTGCGGGATCTGGTGTCTTCGACTGGGATGCTCCCCCTTGTTTGCCACCCACTGACCCAGCCATCATGTCCCAGGTGTCCCCATGATGAGACAGTGACCTATCTGAACGCCATTGGAGAGAGCACTGCTGCCAAGTTCAGCTTCCAGATGTTTCGGTTTGTTGGCTACCCCGAGGTGTTCCTGCACTGCCGTGTCCAGCTCTGCCTTCCCGACAGCCCGGAGCCCTGTGCCAAGGTGAGCTCTCTTGCTGGTCTGCACCGTGCAGAATCAGGGGCTCAGCCCAGTGTCCTGAGGCAAATGAGGCTTGAACCCACCCAGGAGCTCCTTTCCCTCTTCCCTGGGAAAGGAAGGGAGACTTCCAGGATGGCTCGTGTCCCCAGTGCAGGGGACTTCTCCCCTGCCCTCTGGTCCCATCCCCCTTGCCTCGGCTGTGTTGACAGCAATGCCCCAGGCACTGGAGGAACAGGCGGGCGCTGGCAGACGACTACAATAAGATTGTCTCCTACGGGCCCATCCACCTGCTGGCTGCTCCATCCTCAGCAGCAGAGACCCATCCTTCCAGCGCTGACCAACAGGACCCGGCGGGTACGTATGTCCTCCTGAGCACCAAGGTCAATCCAGGAGATCCAGGCAGCAGTCCAGGAGCAGGGCTGGGGGCAAGCCCACCTACAGCATAGCTCAGACCAGGCATGAATGCTGAGCTGGACAAAACCCCTGGGCTGCAGGGGTGGGTGGAGCCCATTTGGGGTGACCAAGTCGTGTTAGCGCCCTCAGGATCCCAAAGTACCCCCAGCTCCAGGGGCTCCTGCCCTCCACAGGAGATGACCTCCCTGAATCTATCCTGAGCCAGGACATGCCGTGCTGGGGCCCAGAGCTGGCTCAGGGGACCCAGATACATTACCAATCTCTCTCCTCTTTGGCAGGACCCAGCCCTTGGCTCTCCAGGGCCCTCGTGCTGCTGTGTGTGCTTGGCGTGCTCACTGTGGCTGCTGCGGCCGTCAGCGTGGGGCGCAGAATGGGTTAGGATCTGCTGTTTCCAAATAAACATGACAGTAGCAGAGAGGCTCTGGCTGTGTCTTTATGGGTGTTTTGGGGAAGGAGGTGATGGTTGAATGCAAACAATGCTTGAAGGATGAGGCACATCAGAGTGTTTCTGTTCCCTGTAGCATCTCTAGGACTTTCTCATCCCCTTCTGGGCCCACGGTCTCTAAACTCAAACCCAGGGATGGGAGGGTCCTTCCTCCTGCTTCCCTCTTCCACAGAGAGTCACCCTGGGGAGATGGAGGTATCCCAAACTAGATACTTGCCCACCAAAGCTGGTCTTTGGGTGGTTCTGTGCAACACAAATGTAGCATTAGCAGAGAAAGGGCTGCTCTGTGCATGCACAGTTGTGTGTGTGTGTGTGTGTGCACACCTATCCGCAGCAATTTCTCCCTTCATTCATGATATTTCTCTTTTCATTCATGACAAATTGCCAGCAAGATTTTTGCCCATTGATACATTCCCAATATAAAGCAAATAACAAACAATATTGTAGGTATTAAAGATTAAATCCACAGTGCTCAGACAGCTCAGACAGGGATTTAATACTAAAACAGAGATCAGGAGAAGACAAGTAGCTGCCCTGCAAGGAGGCTGTGCTTTTGGCTGAAGCAGAGGGAATTGTTGCTGGCTCCAGAGGGTATTTTGCAGCAAGGACATCCAGCAGAATCTCTGCTGGAGAGCAGGAAGATGTATTCCAGAGAAGCTCATGGGTTTCCTCTTCTTTTTGCTGATTTCCAGACACAAACCTTCCACATCTGGGTTCAAGCAAGTCAATCCTCTCCCTCCAGTGGCAGGAAATCCACTGCCAGGCTGGTTCAGCACCAAAGGCCATCTCTAGTGAAGAGGGGGATGGCTCCATCATGGCTGAAGGCAGGAGCTTCGTGGGCTTCCACCTTGTTCCCTCAACAGTCCCTGGGGAATGAGATCAGGGGCATCTCAAGAGCAGGAGACTGCAGCCTAGAGGGACTTTGCAGAAGCGTCATCTCTGGAAATTGCCCAGGGCAGCCCACCAGCAATGAAAGGGCCAAAGCAAAGAACCCTGCTGAGATGGATCAAGTGAAGGGTAAACTGAGGCATGGTAAACTGATCCCTCCCTCCATGGGGAAGCTGCATCTGCCAGGATCAAAGATTGCTCTCAGTGGGTGTAGGTGCAGGCGGGAAGAGAGATCCAGCCAGAAGCTAGTCCTGGGAGCCTGTGGTGGTTTTGTCGTGTCTGATGATGTAGGAGAGGGAGCCAGTGGTCTCCTTTGTCTTTGGGTAGTAGAGGACAACCAGCCAGATGAATATGAAGATTCCTGCAGGGAAAGGAAGACAAGCACTCAGCAGCAGCAGGAGGTGGTGGGAAGCATCTTGCCAGGATGCTGATGACACTTCCATTTCCAGGGGTTTCCCTCAGCTCATTCCTGCCCTCCCCCTACTTCAGATGAACCATTTGACTGGGACGTGCCCTGAGTGGATAATGCCTCTAGTCCTCTGCTAAGGAATGTCCTTCTTGGAGGAAAACCACCACAGGTGGAGTGGATGTATTTGGGAGCTGTGACCAGCTCCATGCTGGTGACTAAGACCTGTTGCTTGCCCTGCCAGTCAGTGCTGGGAAGATGCTGGTGCCTTGGGACCCCTGGTCTGCACACAGCCAAGCTGGCTCTGCCTGCTCCATCTTCCCCACCCGAGTCCAGGGAACCCAGCTCGGAGCGAGTGCTGACCTTGGAGAGAGTTGAGGATGGTGAAGAGGTAGAGCACAGGCATGGAGGAGGTTCCGTAGATGAGGAATGTCGGGGCCCAGGTGGCTCCCAGCAGGCAGAAGAGCCCCGCTGCCACCAGGGCCACCTTCCATGGCTTACGGTATCCCTGCACTGCCCCAGTGTCCTGCAAGCTGCAGCTCTTCTGGGTCACCACCCCGAAGACAGCCATGTTGAAGAGGAAGATGAGGCCAAAGTAGCCACAGTTGGTGATGTAGTGGACCAGGAGATGTTTGGAAGTGATCCAGCACCTGAAAAAAGACAACCATGGTGCCTCCAGTGGCCCTACAAGCCCCAGCAGGAGCTTCCCAGGGGGACATTGTGGGATGCAGGGACACTCTTGTGCTGGGGGGATTTTTCAAGGCCAGGGTGAAGCAGAGGGACAGTGGTGCGTATCCGCTGCCCTCATGTTGCTGAGCAGGGAGGGAGCCTGGGGAAGCTCCAGGTGGACCTTGGGCATCCCTCCATGACCCGGAGAGCTGCAGGCATGACTGAGGAGGCTTGCCATGAGAGGCAGTGGTGGGGGATGTGTTGCAACCACAATTAAGGAAGCAGAAGCAGAAGTGTGGTGTAAAGCCAAGCCGGATGGGTGCAATCCCTGACCGCTGCGCTCCTGGCAGGACTGAGCTGCCACTCCCTGTGCCAAAGGGCCACCTAAGCCCTGTGGGCAGCGGCACACGCACAGGTGGGCTATGACCTGGTGGTCTGTGGTCCAGATGATGTGTTCTCCATAGCTGCCAATAACTCCTGCCACTCCCACCACGAGAACGGGGAAGCCTGGAAGAAGGGAGAATCAGAGAATTGTTTAGATTGGAAGAGACCTCTGAGGTCATTGAGTCCAGTCATTAACTCAGCACCGTCACGTTCACCACTAAACCATATCCCCAAGTGCCACATCCACAGATCTTTCAAACACTTTTGGGGATGGTGACTCCACCACTGCTCAGAGCAGCCTCTTCAGGTACCTGACCACTCTTTCAGTGAAGAAGTTTTCCCAACATGCAAACCAAACCTCCCACTGCCCCCCTCATCCCCCAGCTCTCGCTCAGGCTGGTGGTGCTCACCCCAGCCAAGCAGGCACAGCTTTGCCAGGTAGTGGTGGATGTAGATGCCGAGGACCTTGACAAAGAGGAGGTAGAGCTGACAGCCCTCCAGCGCCGTCCAGGTGAAGCAGCAGAGTAGGCAATAGTGGGTGAATCCCCCCAGGACCCTACAGGTCCTCGGGTGGGTCCTACCAGAGAGCCCACTGTTGAGCAGGAAGGCCAGGTTGAGGAGGAGCAGGCTGCCCACGAGGTTCACGTGCAGCCCCAGGTTGATGCGGACGGTCTCCTCAAACCTGAACCTGCACCTGAGTGTCCCCAGAGGGACCAGGAAAGGCAGGGGTCACAGCTGAGCAGGGTGTCATGAGGTACCAGAGCAGGTCCATGCAGAGGCACCAGAATTGCCCCACATCTCTCCCAGTGTGACAAGTCCCCATGGAGCTGCTGGCACATCCTACCTTATGAAGATGCAGAAGGCAATGGTGAGGATGGAGAAAGCCATGGATACCCCGCAGCCAGCAGTGGCAACAGCCACCAAGGCTCGTGCTGTGGAGTTGTCCAGAGCTGGGTTCTGCCAAACATGCACATGTTGGGTTAGACAGGCCCTGGACCAGCCTAGAAAACCCAACTGCAGCTACCAGAGCCATGGGGCTGATAACCCTGGCGGGCTGCTGCAGAGACCCCATACAAGCCCCCATTCTGATCTGGTCTGAAGGTCTTCAGGGGGAGCAGGGCAGTGGTGGCTCAGAGGAGATGCTCCCTGAGGTGGGGTGAGGTGTGGGTGAAGTGGACCACCATGAGCACCCTCCTGGGAGTCTCCACCAGGATATGGGATCTCAAGCCTTGGATGAGCCTGCATGAGGCTGGGGCCTTTTTCAGTCTGTCCTGCTCAGCTGATCTGCTGCTGCCCTCCTGAGTTGGGGCTGGGCTTGGTTTTGGGACCTGGGCATGCCTGGGAACAGTTATAAGTGTCCCTGTGTGGCTGCCTGTGACACCTGAGAGACCACCAAAGTGGGCAAGCAGCACAGCCAGGGTACAAGCAGGAGCTACAGGAAGTGGGATCCTCACCAGGAGGAGGGTGAAGAAGGTGAGATGGTTGCAGGAGCAGACTGTCCCCTCGTCCCTGGGCTGTGTGGCACATCCACTGCTGTGCCAGCCTCCTGCCTGCCCTGCAGCAGGCACAGGGGCACAGATGTGAGTACTGGGCACAGCACCCGTGCCCGGCCCCACACCCAGCCCTGCCGAGGGTGTACCTTTGCTGGGATCCCAGAAGACACATTGTGGGGTGACACCCTGCAGTGGGGGAGAGCAGCATCAGCTGACACCACGGGGAGGGGCACTGGAGGGGAGATGGAGGGCAGGCAGGGCTGACTTACGTGGGGCAGCTGCCTGTGGGCGAAGGTGAGCTGCACAGGGTCCTGC
This sequence comes from Atrichornis clamosus, assembly GCA_013400975.1. Lineage (NCBI taxonomy): Eukaryota > Metazoa > Chordata > Aves > Passeriformes > Menuridae > Atrichornis > Atrichornis clamosus. The sequence goes on from WBMZ01004986.1 coordinate 11,241, forward strand.
AGGCCGGAGATGCTGCTCTCTCCCACTGTGATGCCCACCACGGTGTTGTCCAGGACCTGCGCTGTCTGGTTGACTTCCTGCAGGGGGACAGCGCTGCCAGAGCTGAGCTGGGGGGTAGCCAGTGCTGGTGGCAGCATGAAGGATGCCAGCAATGCCAGCTCATACCTTGAACATGCCAAGCTGCTGAATGTTGAGTACTGTCACCACCACACGCACTGTCTGGCTACTCAGGGACTGGAATATCTCCCTGGGAAGATGGATTTTACCTGTCTTTCCCTCCTCTGTGGTGTTCAGTGTACTGGGGCCCTGTGACAAGGAAGAATGGTGAGAGGTTTTTGCTGGCAGATCACTGCTCTGCTCAGGACCCACCAGCCTTGCTCCAGGCACAAATTCAGGCCTGCCCAGGTGGATTTGCTCAACAACATCAGCAGGACCCCTGAGGGCAGAAGGGGAGAACCTCATCCCCAGCACCCAGCATTTACGTGGGCAGAGCTGAGAGCAGGACCCAGGAGATTCTCAACCCACCATCACCCAGATGTGGTCCCCTGGGATATCCAGAGCCTGGGTAAGCCTGTGGGTGGGCAGGAGGCACAAGGTCACACATGTTCCTCCTCCTTTTCTACCTCGCCTGCCCCCTGACCACCCCTGTCTGCTGGGATGGCTCCTCGGGGAGGGCTCTTTCCTCCCAGGCACCACTTCACGACACTCCTTGCCAAGGGACGTTGAAGTTGACGTGGGTCCATGGTGCAACCCCGGAACAGGGTGGAGAAAGAGCACAGCAGGGCACACCAAGCCCCAGGGCAGGGGCTAAGGGATGCTTGGAAGGCGTGGGACCTTCCAAGCAAGGGAGAGGGAGGGGCACATCTCACCTCCTTGGGGGAGAAGGTGATGAGGAGATCACGGGTGACAGCCCTGCTGACATTCAGGAGCAGTGTCTTGAGCCCAGCCAGCTGACTGTGCAGGCCTGACTGCAGCCATCTGCGGGACAGGAGGGCTGTGGGACGGGTGGACATGGGGGGCTGAGCCCCCAAACCCTGCCATGACCACCCCTGCCCCTACCTGAGATAGCGCTCCCGCAGGCAGGCGCAAGCGGGGCTGTCAGAGCTCCACAGCTCCCGGCAGCGCTGGGGCAAGTGATGGATGCGGTTCCTGTCACTTCCCTCCTGCTGCTCCACCCTCATGTTGCAGCACCAGTGGTGCTCATCACCCCGGCCCAGGGCTGGGGGAGATGGGAGCAGGTGACCACTGGGCACCACAGCACTGGGTGGCCACCGGGGACAAGGGTAGGGATGGGGAGGTGACTCACCAGAACAGCTCTCCTGTCCTTCAGCAACATCTGGAAGAAGAGTACATGAAGGAATGGGGGGGAACACCAAAATCTAGGGTCAGTCCTCCTCCTCTCCAGAGGGAAAGGGGAAGGGAAGGCAGGAGAGTCCGGCAGCTGTCAGGTTTGTAAGGAATGGTCCTGCAGTTACGTGGTTTTCAAAAACAGCTGGGCAGCCATCAGAGCTGGTGAGGGCAAAACCACTGTGTCCAGTCCCCTCAGAGGTGCTTGCAGAGGAGAGCCTGGGCTGCTGGTCCCAGGTTTTAAAAAAGCCCCCAGCAATACCCCCCAACACTGCTCACCTCTGCCAACTCTGCACATCCCAGTGGGGATGCACTCTTCTAGCCTGGCCACATTTCAGGATGAAACCCCGCTATGGTCTTTGGGTGAACACTTTCCCCATATGCCAGGGATGTCTGTCCCCCCTTCACCTGCCACTCACCAGGCAGCAGCAGGAGCAGCAGGACGGTGCCCAGGAACAGGGTCATGCCGCTCTGTGGGATGTCCTGGCTGCCCCTGGCCATCCCACCACACTCAGCTCCCCTTGTCCCGGCAGCTCTGCTTCTCTCCGGACTCCCCCGGGGCTTGTGGCCACTCCCGAGGTAACAGCCGTGTCCTCATTTCCCTTCTGCAAAGCCCTCACGCCTTCCTGTGGGCTGGCAAGTGACCTCCTGCTGCGGCTCACAGCAACGGTGACAACTGTCAGAGCTGCAGCATTTCCCTCCCGGCTCCTTCCCGTGACTGACTCGGGGCTTTTTGCTTTCCCTTTCTGCCCACAGTTCTGCCAAGGGGTTGATGGCCCTAAGCAGCCCAGCAACATGCTGGAGCATCCTCCTCCTAAACTGGGCATCAGCACAAGCCGCCGAGATGAAACATCCCCTTCCTGGGAAGGTGCCCCTGCCCCAGCTGGGTGCTGGCAGCTGGATGGAGGGGTCAGAGCTGCAACCAGAGCACCATCTGGAAGGGGAATGGTGGGATGGGAGACGTGGCACTGTGTTTGCAAGAGGCACAGACAGGACAGTCAGACTCTGCCTGGCCCCACAGCCACTGAGGGGACAATTCGTGTCCTGTGAGGTCTGCCTCTTCGCATCTCTGTCCTCCACCAGCCTCCCTTTCCACTGGGTAGTGACAGTCTCCAGCCATGGTATCTCCCTCCATCACCCCAACCTCTATGGCACCAGGCAGCCAGTGCTCTGCCAGGAGCACCATTATCCGTCCCAGCTCAGCAGGAACTTAGAGGGTAAAATGTTGGGTCTTGCCCCAGAGATGGCATAACCTGGCCGAGGGATGGATCCCATCGCAGAGTCCAGCAATGCACTGAGCAGAGACCCCAGAAAGCCACACTCTCAGAGGGACAACTTTAATGGACAAAAGTCTGGTGTGCAGGCACTCACTGAACTCCTACACCATCCAAAAATAGACATACAACAAAATAACAAAAATAGATTATTCCAGCTGCCTGAGGGTGAAGTGGGGGCAGAGTTATTCTGTCTTCCCTGGGGAAGGACCCTCATGGTGACCACCAGCAAGGGCTGAAGATTGGGCCTTTCCCACCCATCATCTCTGGACTCAGGGATGGGAGGGAACATCCAAAGGCACTGGGGACCCTGTTCCTGCCCCTTCCACTTTTTGCAGCCCCCACTGCCTGGATGAGCATCCCTCCCTCTCTCCTTCCCTCTTGCCCCAAGGATGCCAAGCCTGTCAGGATGGAGTGGGTGGGAAAACTGAGGAGGGTGCTGGCAGAGGCGGGGTGTGGCCGATCCCGCAGCAGGTCCCTGGGCTCCTTGCAGCCCTACAGGGCAAGTGCAGTAGCAAAGCAGGTGGTGTGGTCCTTCCTGTGGCCGTCCTTGGTGCGGGGAACCCCAGCACGGCACGGCCACCGGGGGCTCAGCCGCTGCTGGGCTGCAGCTTGGCACTGTCAGAGCTGCTCTGTGAGTCTGGGGACTTTCTCGCCTGCAGCACCATGGTCCAGTACCAGAGGAAGATGAGGAAACCTGGGAGAGGGGAGAGAAAGGGTGAGTGAACCCCCTTGAGGGACCAATAGCAGCTGAGAGTGAGCCAGCCAGCCTGCCAGGGCTGCTCTCACACCCCATCACAACCCCACCAACATGCAGTGAAAACCCTGGTGTCCTTCAGAGCAGCTCAGTGTCCCAGGCTCACCTTGGAGGGAGTTGATGATGGTGAAGATGTAGAGGGAGACAAGGCAGAAGACACCAGAGGTGAAGGAGAAGAAGATCAGTGCCCAGGGGATGCCCAGCAGGATGCTCAGCCCGAAGAGGGCCAGGATATGCTTGAGCTTGTGACCTTTTTTGTTCTGCCGGAGGATCTCCCGGACCATTGCCCCCAGCATGACTGAGTTAAAGAGGAACACCAGGCTGAAGAAACCCAGGTTCACGATGTTATGGATCAGGGGACTCGTGATCCAGCATCTGGAGGGAGGAGAAAGGGCGGAGGATTACAGTGTGTCATCCCACAGGCACATGCGTTGGGAGGGGCTGGGAGAAGCACAAAAGTGTGGTGCCCCCCCCAGGGGGATCTCCCTGGCACAAAACCCCAGAAAAGCCACAGGCCATGGTGAAGGTGTAGCCAGTTAACTTCACCTATGACCAGAGACCAGGCAACCCATTTCCCATGACTTACATGGTTGCGTTGGTGGATTTGCCATCAACGGATTCATAGATGGGAATGGAGAAGGGGCCGTAGTTTGTCCAGCTGACCAGGAAGATCAGCATCACGCAGAAGAAGGGACATCCTGGGTGGCAAGAGCAGAGTGAAGTGACTGCCCTAGTCCTGGCCTTTGGACCTTCTGGAAGGGCTTGTTGCCCCTTTCTCCCCATGTAGAGCACACACCAATCTCCTCCCTCCCAAGGGGGAACTGAGGACAGAGCACACAACAGGAGTGCCTGGCAAAAGCCCTGACCTGGGAAGGAGCTGTGCTGTGCTGACCCCAGCCAGGGGGTCTCCCAGGGATGTGAAACTTTAGGCCAGAAAAGATTATAAGATCTACCATGGCCTCCTGCCCAAAGCATGGCAGAGATTCATGGGTGCTTCCTGCATCCAGCCCATCTCTCTGGGCTGTCCTGGATGTTTCTTTCAGAAAGAGGGGATCCCATTACTACTTAAAGATCCCGAGTGGTGGCTCTCATATATTTTCCTTGGTGGGTGACCCCCAAGGTGACCCACCCTTGCTCTAGCATCAGCTTCACCTCTCAGCCTTCGAGTCTCCTTCTCCACCAAGGCTCTTGACAGACATCTGCTCCCCCACAGCTATGACTCCATCCCCATCCAGGCATTGTATCCAGTGGGAAAGACCTACCCGAGCACCCCTCCACCCTGTGCCCTCGGAATGTCTCTGCCCTGCCCATGCTCACCCCAGCCGATCAGGCAGAGCTTGAGGAGGAAGCGGTCATGGTAGGCGTTGAAGACTTCGATCACAAGCCGGTAGAGGTTGTAGCCCTCAATGCCCATCCACGTGAGGCAGCTCAGAAGTGAGAAGTGCAGAAACAACCCCCCAGCTCTGCAGACCCCCTCGCTGCCGCTGGCAGCCAAGTGCTCAGAGATGAGGAAGGTGACGTCCAGGAGGAAGATGGCGACCAGCAGGTTCATGTGGATGTGCATGCTCATGACCTGGTCTCGCTGTTTGCTTCTGGAGAGTCGAAGGGAGCACAACTCACCACCGTGCCTGGCCAGCACCCTTTGGTGCTCCATAACACCCTACAGCCCCACATGGGGCAACTCGCCCCAGCAGAAGAGCAAGGAGACTCTCTGGTGGTGCAGGGGCTGAGAGACCAACCCCACAGGTGGGATCACCCATCCCGTGTGCACATCCAGGCCCCTGCAGCTGAACCTGCATTGAAGATGCTCAGAGGACTGGAGCACCTCTCCTATGGAAACAGGCTGAGAGAGATGGGGTTGTGCAGCGTGGAGAGGGGACGGCTCCAGGGAGACCTTAAAGGACCTTCCAGTGCCTAAAGGAGCTCCAAGGGAGCTGGAGACCGACCTTGGATAAGGGCATGGAGTGACAGGACAAGGGGGGATGGCTTCAAACTGACAAAGCACAGGTTTAGATTAGATATGAGGAAGAAATTCTTCCCTGTGAGGGTGGTGAAGCACTGGCACAGGGTGCCAAGAGCAGCTGTGGCTGCCCCATCCCTGGAAGTGTTCAATGCCAGGTTGGACAGGGCTTTGAGCAGCCTGGGATAGTGGAAGCTGTCACAGCTCATGGCAGGGGAGTTGGAAGTAAATGGTCTTTCAGTCCCTTCCAGCCCAAACCATTCCAAGTTTTTATGATTCTATGATTTCAGGTCTGAATCATCCACATAGGATAAGTGCATGAGTCATGAGAAGACCCTCATGTTCTCCTCCTTGAAAAGATCTTTGCGGGCTTCTGCTTGCCACATCCATAACAACCAAGGAGATTTTCCAAAATCTTTAAAAAGAGCCATTGTTTCTGAGCACCCTGCAGACCTGACCAAGAGGGAGGTTTCTGGACAGGAGAATTCTGCTTTGTTCAAGCATTGCTCCTTCATGACGCTTCTAGCCAGGCCACCAACTGCACCTGGAGAGCTTGTGCCCACCCAGGTGTTCGTGGCAAGGGACAGGACGCAGAGAGAGAGCGTGGGGTGAAACATCAGACTGTACCTAAAGTAGAGGAAGAAGATGGTGCAAATGGACGCCAAAGCCGAGATCAGGCAGCCGACGTAGGTTATGATACTCAGGTAATTCCTGTGTACGTAGGTGATCTCTGGGGAGGATACCTGAGGAGGAGGAATGAGAGATGGTGAGGAAGGACAGCCAGTGGGAAGGTTGTAGGGATCTGTGGGAAGGTGCTACCCACCATGAGCAGAGCAAAGTAGGTGAGGTGGTTACACCTGCACTCAGTCTGGCTGGCCCCCGTCACTGTTGTACAGCCATAGCTGTCCCAGCTCCCAGAACTGGCTGTGCAAGAGAAAGGGAGAGCATCTGGTGAGCAGCAGGAACATCTGCCTTGGGCTAATGGATCTTTCATCTTGGGAAGGTGTATGCGCCGAAAAGATAGACGCAGGTAAAATCAGGGATCAAAGCTATAGGTTCATGTTACAGGTTTATTCAGGCTGTGTTTCAGCCGTCCTCCACTCGGTGCCCTGGAGAGAACTCAACCCCCCAGCCTCAGTGCCCGCATATCAGAGGCCAGCACAGCCGCAGTACTCTTATCTCCTAATGGTAAAGGAATGCACTTCAAAATAACCCCCAGTGAGAAAAAACAAAGGTGCCTGTTCCCACAGTATCCCCTGCTATCTTTTCTAATAGATAGATGGGCCTTGAACCACCTAACAAATCTGCTCTACTCCTCCTCGCCTGGCTTCTTCCGCAGGGCTTCTTCTAATCCCTACAGAAGGTGTCCATGGAAAGAGGGAAAACAAGAGCAGGGGGTCTTAGCTTCTCCCAGGCCAAGCACACATAAACAGATAGCCCCCTCAGCATAAGAACCCATCCCTAGGGAAGGGGAAAGCTCTTAGGTTAACTACGGAGGGAAAAACCTGCCATCAGCCCTGTGGGAATGGCTTATGGAGATGCAGTGAGGAAGGGAGGTGCAGAGCAACCTTCACCCTGCTGGTGGGGCTGTGGTACCCTGCAAATGGACCTGCCCGAGGTCAGGGGCACTCACCAGTGGTGTCCTCCTGCCAGAAGACGCACAGTGGGGTCATGTTTCTCTGCAATGACAAAACCCCAGGCCCTGGTCAGTATGTAGCTGTGGGTTTGTTGCCTGCCCAGCACATTTGATAGGGGAGAACATGGGGCAGGAGGCAAGATGGTCTCAGGAGACAAACTATGACTTTGATATAGATTCCTGCTATGATGGGAGTTGGCTCCAGGCAGTGACCACTCTTTTAACAGCTGATGGAGCAGGTACCACCTTCCGGGCCCTCTTTTCCAAACAAGGGGTTCAGCTTCGAGCAGGCACCTGACAGAGCCATGAATGAGCCAAGAGATGTTAACACAGAGTGTCCCCCAGCCCTGGTGATGGTGCTGGATGTGACACATCTGCCAAGCAGCATCTCCTGGACAGGTGCAGGCAGTGTCACCACCAGTGCACATGGTGAAGTTGTGGTTGTGATGCAGCCTCAGAAGGCACAGCAGACCGTGCACAGGCAGGCCAAGGTTATGAACCTGCTGGATTGTAACTACACTCTTAGCTGGCAGGGACTGAGCCCTCGTTCTCCTCCATTGCTGGTGGGACCAGGTTTTATGAGGCTGTTTCCCCACATACCGGCAGCTGGCCATGGAAGAAAGTGAGGACCACCGGGTCGGAGAGGTTGGCCACCACTGTGTCCACCAGGGAGATGCTGACTACCTTGTCACCCAGGACATGGCTGCCGTTTTCATCCTGTTGGAGAAGAAGAGGCAGCAGTGGCAGTGTGGGAAGGGAGAGCTGCCGGCTGTGAAGCAGATGAGAGTGCCCAAGAAAGAGGTCCCCTGACTCTTTCCCCATCAGGTTTCTAGCTCATCTTTGAAGGATCTACTCACTGCAAGCACCAGCACCCTGGTCTGGTGGCACCCCTGCAACCCTGAACTACTGGACACCTCTCCTTGCCACACGTGTGGGTATTACCTGGAACATGGTCTGGTTGTTGATGTCCATGAGGAGCACCCTGTGCTCCACCACCTCCTCCCTCTCCTTCACCATCATGAACAGGCTGCTTGGCAGGTCCACTGTGAACCCATGGACCTCTCCACCCTCCTGCAAGAAAAGACTCATCAGGAGAGAGGCTGGGAGAGAACACAGTGGGGCAAGAGCACTTGAGCAGACTTTCCAGGACCCACCTCTCTCTGGGAAGCAAAGGTCAGCTGCTGAGGAGCCTGAGCGGGCTGGACCCTCAGGACAGTCGCGTGCACAGTGGCCTTCCCAAAGGTCTGGTTCTGCCCTTCGAGCTCCACCTTGGCCAGTGTCTTCTCCAGCTCCCCGAGTTTGCTGTTGGGGAAGGGGCACAGTGACCTGGTGCAGCAGACACACATTGATGGTGGCAGGAATAGGAAGAGCAAGGAACTCACCGCCGGAGAGTCTGCTGCTCCGTGGATCCCGTGGCTGGCACGGGCGGCTGGGCAATGAGGCTGTCCAAGGCAGTGAGCTGCTCCTCCACATCCTGCTCCCAGACAGGCATGCTCTCTGGAGAGGCTGGTGGAAAGGAAATGCCATGAAAAGCGTGGGCAGAACTGGCTTCCTCATGCCCCAAACTAACTGGGCACAGCCCTGGTGGGAGCAGAAAGCCCAGGGCTTTAAGGTGACCCCAAGCCAGGGAAGCCAGTAGTGACCCCAACACAGAGGGTTTTCCTGCCTCCCAGAGCTCAGCTCCCACTGAGGCCATGGGAAGCAGCCTGGTAGAGACTGGACCCTGAGAGACCACTGCAAAGACTATGATTTTCCAGGATTTTAGGCGACATTTTGAAAATCTCCACCTTTAGGGATCCTGGGTACCAGGCCTGTCTTTGGGCTGCTTCAAGCAAACCTACATCCCCTTCGATCACCCTTCAGCTGTTTTCACATCACCAGGCTAAACCATATACTGGGACACCACCAGTGCTCTGCTGATGGCTAGGGAGCAGGCTGAGGATGAAACAGCCCCTTCATTTCTTTAAAATAACATTAAATTGCCATTACCAGGGAAGAAGTATTCAACGCCAGCATCCAGGGAGGTGTTCTTCCCACCCTTTGAGATGTAGGACACATTGAAGATGAATGTTCTGGTTCTTTCAGTCTCCTGACTCTCCTGTCCCCGGGTGATGCTGCTGGACGGGTCCCCACCCAGGAGGATGCTCTGCTTCCCATATGCCAGCCGCAGGGTCCTGCTGGACTCGAACCAGTAGACGCAGAAGCGGTACCTGCCCAAGGTGGGGGGCAAGCTGTACTTGTAGTAAGAGTTTCTTCTGTTTGGCAAAAAGGGCCTTTTAATTATCAGCGCCTGGGCCGTGTTCTCGATGGAGATGGTGGCGGGGCCGTGCTCGTAGATGACAGAGCTCTCCTGGGTCTGGTTTCGGTCACCGCAGAAGCGGAAATCCTCTTCCCTGTGGCCGCTGGCTCCCACCCCTGCGTTGTACAAGCACACAGCAGATCAGCTGGAGGGACAGCCATCCCCGGCAAACACTGCAGCCCTGCAGCAGCTGTCACACGTGGCATGCCGGGCTCTCCACCCCAGTTATCCCAAGCCTGTCCTGGATGGGCTGCGTGACATCAGCCACCTCCCCAATATCACAGCCACGCTGAGAGGATCTGCCAGGGCCCCTCGGGCAACAGGATCTCCTGTCTTTCAAGGACACCCTCTCCCATGTGCCACCACCCACATTGGCAGAGACTGAAAGAGGACCTCTCCATGCCCAGAAGGGATAGATAGAGAATCTCCTTTCCCTGGAAAGAACACATTCTGCACATTCTCTGCCACCAGCGGCACATCAGCCCATGAGATGTTTTATTTTTGTGGAAGTCTTGGTTGCATACAGCCCCTGGTGCCCCCCAGACAATGTTTTGGGGCTTCCAGTTACTTCCAGCAGTCCCAACCCAGCTCACCATCCCAAGGCAGGACACAGCTGGGGCACTCTACCTTGGAGGCGGGAGAGAAGGAGCAGGAGGAGGACCTTCATCCTGGGCAGCTCTCTACTTTGGCTTGGCCTTTGAGGAGACAGCAGAGCCTGAAAGGGCACAAAGGACAGGGACCACGTGAGAATTTGAGTATCCCCTATGCCATGAGGGTAGGTATGGAGAGCAAAGGCTGTGCAGGTGGGACACCAGCTGGTGTCATGGCCAGCTCCATGCTGCCTCTGCAACCTGGAGGAGCCAGGACCGTGGGGCATCCAGCCTGGCTGTGGGCTGGAAGGATGGCAGAGGCTGGAAGCCCCTGAGCTCTCAGCACAAAGAGGGTGCCCCACTGCTCCAGCACAGGCTCCAATCGCCAACGAATCCACATAGGAGGGGTCCCCTCTTCCGCCCACTGTTCCACATCTCAGTTCATGCCTTGGCTTCTTATCATTAATGATAGGAACAGAAGGAAACTGTGGTTTCCTAATTTGCCAGCCCTAAAATTATTTTCTCGGGTGCTTTCAGCTCCTGCAGATTAGGTGAGGAGCCAGACAGATTGCAAACCACTCCGTCATTTCAGCCTGCAGAAACAGGCTCTGCCAGGCACATCCTGGCCATGCCAACACAGCAACCACGGCTGCCCAAACCCCTTCTGCCCCTCGCAACCAGCTGGGCCACACCCTCTGCAGCCCCTTTGCCCATCCCTTCATCTGCTTCACCACCCTTTTCTTTGTCTTTACAGGAGAACGTGGCTCCTGTGACCTGCACCCGGACCAGCACGGAGCACCCTTGGGTGCTGCCCCACCCCTGTGCTCACCCAGCCACAGCCTTCACACATACAGCCTTTCTCATCGTGCTCTCTGCCTACCCCAGGCCACAAACTGCATCTCCAACTCTGCTGGGATGCACCAAGTGTCACCTCCTCCTCACCCCACTGTCACCTCAACCATGGGACACACCCTGCCACAGGCTGGCAACCAGCAGAAGCCCCCCGGAGTGGGACGGCACTGGTGGGGGCTGCCGCAGCAGCTGGCCCAGCCGAACACTTGTCAATGCCCAAAGTGAAGCCAGCACCCTGCTTGCCACTGCTGCACCCCGCTCCTGTGCCGCTCTCAAACATCCTCTCAAAACTCACCAAGAGGTCGAGTCTTGTCTTGTTTGCTGTGAGTGGATGCCGGGCCACTGACCAGTGTCACCTGCAAAGGCTCGTGAGCTCTCCCAGCTGCCCAAGGGAAGGCCAGGGAAAAATCACTTGCTTCAAAACTCATTTGCAGGTTTCTCCCACCAGCACAGGCTTCATCCTGAAGTTTCTCTAGCCAGCACAGGTCCTGCACCGGTGTACAGCCCACTCCCCATCCCTCCCCATCTGTTTCTTGCAGCAGTTTATCACCAGAAGACCGAGGCTTTGGGTTGTTAATTAACTTGCTGCTATGGCTGTAACTAAGTGATGCTGATGAGGTTTCCCAGTATGAGCTGGGAGGGTACAGCACAGGCATGACTTGGCAGCAGTAAATGAATTTGGATGGGGCTGGCATCCCAGTGCCTTGCCACACCCTTGGGACTCACACACATACATCCAAAAAACATGGATCTGGGGTGGCAAAATGCCGTTGGTGATGGAAAACACCTGGATCACTTAAAAGCAATGGAGGTGCACATGAATGCCAACTGTGTTGTGGTGGCACAGAGCTGGCACGCCAAGAAAGCATCGCCTCCGGATGGGCAATGCTGAATCCTAACGAGGCTTCAGCCCATCCCACTGTGCTGACATCTTTAAGATTTTATTGGGATGGTTGGAGGAGAGGATCAGCCCCTTTCAGCCGTTACTCAACTGGGACCAGAAATCCCTAAGGGAAAGTGGGTGGGGGAGCCAGTATTTCCCCTCCGAGCCCTATATGGTCCCGCTTGCCCTGACTCCAATTGCCGTTTCCTGAGCCGAACAATAGCAAGAGAAAATCCCCTGAAAATGGTTTCACATTGGGAAACCACGGCTCCCATCCACGCTGGTGATAAGCAGTAGCAAAGGTAGCCAGATGTGCTGAGTTCACATCAGGGCTGAATCCTGCCTCGTCATCTTCCCATTCCTGGATGGCAGTGGGGAAAAATTCCTGGTTTGACCCTAAAATCAACCAGATTATGTACAAAGAGGTGGCAGACACTCTGCCAGGGCTGCACAGCTTGGAGCAGGCTCCCTTACCAGCAGAAGAGAGGGAGGCTCAGCCCCAGGCACCAGTTCATATCTTCCCATTGCCATTAACACGGTCTTGTAAAGAAAAGCCAAAGCATTATACTGAGGTCTCTAAACATGTAGGTAAATAGGGAAAAAGAAAAACCAAACCTAAAAAATCCACCAAAAAAATCCTGGTGTTTACAACCACCTTACTGCTCTCTGGATGACTTGGCAGCAGGTATTTAAGCTTTTGGAGCTGGCACGTGACTTTTGGATATGACGTTTTTCCCAAGGAGAAGGGAAGATGCTCTGATGACTCAAACAAACACCGGAAAGAGGGAGATCCAGGGGCTTTTATCTGTTTTCCTTCCAGGTCCGTTAGGAAAGTGACGCTCTGTTCCTCGAGATGCTAATGAGCCCGAAGCTCGTCACTGCAGCCTGTTACTCAGCCAGGGACTCAGGAACATGATGAGGAAACTGTGGCACGGAGAGGCAAGCCAGGACAGGCTCCTGGAGATGCAAAATAGGTTTGCACAACCAGTCCCCTAACACAGACAATATGCCCTGGGTCTGGAGCTGTCCAAGGATGAGAAGACCCCAGCAGAGTCCCCCTGCAAAGGGGATGTCTCAGTGTTGGTCTTCTGAGTGGCTTCACAAAGTGCTCTTGTCCCTGGCCAGTGGTGCGTGTCCGGAGGGGCCAGCCACACGTTATTCATGGCATTGGCATGCGATTCCCGGCACCGGTGGGCGGCCGAGGCCGACCGGGAACGTTTGTTAATGCCCGAGGAGTCGAGGGGCAGCTGCACTGCCCCGGCAGCCCGGCACTGCCAGGATGTGCCATGGGATGGGTTGCAGTGGTTCGCCCTTTCCCAAGCCGTGGCGCTGCACAGAACACCCAGCACCTTCGAGATGAGTCTTGCCAACAGGATGAAACCAGACCTGATAATGCTTCCCATGGGAGCGGCACAACTCCCTGCCAGATCTGTTCTTTGCCAGCCACTGGCAGCCGTCCCTTTGCACACAGGCGTGGGGGGAACCAAGGAGAGGCTGGCACAGGTGCCTACCAGTGCCTGAGGCTCTTGAGAGAGAGCATTTGCTTAAAGCTGGGTCTTAACATTCAAAATTTTTTTAAAATTTCCATTTCCTATAAAACACCACAAACAGAAATATCACTGTGAACTAACCCAGCACTTCCTCCCGTGCCAGGGCAATGCAGCACCTGGCTCGGTGGCATGCAAAGGCTGCAGCTTCAGCAGCAGCCACACATGCTCTGCAAAGGACCAGGTACACCTGCAGTGGTCCCATGACATGGGAACGAAGCAGTGCAGCGTGTCCTGCTCTGGTACCCCATGGAACGTCACTGGCCACAGGGAATACAGACAGCTGTCCTGCCAGTGCACTCCCACCATTCCGTCTTCTTTGGGAGCAACTCCACGTCTCCTCCTGTACATTGGCCCTACCTTCCCTCCACCCAAACCATCCCCCTGGGTTTTAAATGGCTCCCAAAACACCCTGTCCCCTCCCAGGTCATATCCCCTTTCACATGAGCAAGGTCCCCATTGCCTGCCTATGCTGTAGGGGCCAGGGAAGGGAGGCACAGGGCAATGCAGAGAAGCTCAGGACCACCCCAAAATCAGGCTCCTAAGTATTTGGCACAGAAGGCAGCTATTCTGGAGTCTGGTGAGGGCAAAGTCTGCAGCACCCAAGGAGCCAGGTAACAGACTGTGGCCCCCCCGGATTCCTGCCAAACCCCAGCTGTTGGGTGAGCTGATGGGAAAGGGGTTGATGAGTCCAAGCGCTCCTGAAAAACAGGCGCCGACAGGCTGTGCCCAGCTGGTCCCGTGCAGACGTTGGCATGCTGGGTTCCACCCAGCCTGCTGTCCACAAACCATACAGCTCTGGCCCTGCACCCACGGGTGCCACCACAAGGTGCAGGGATGGCCAATCCCAGGGATCCCCGTTCAGGCAACACGCAGTTGCTTGCAAACCTGTTACTCTGGGAATAGCAGCCCCCAGGCCGCGGGATTAAGATCTGGACTTGAACCAAGTATGCAGCATTTTCAGTCCTGGATTTAATTCACATGGGAGCTGCAAACCCAGCAAGGGGCATGGCAAACCCCCTGTGGCTTCAGTCCCAGGCTCAAAGGATTTGCCCCCCCCCGCCCCCCCCCTCGATCTCTGAAACACTTCTGGCTCCCCGCTGGCGGTGAAGCTTGGAAGGGGGTTACTGTAGCCCTCAGACCATGAAAAGAGTTTTGGCTGCCTTCCCTCCTCAAAAGCCATTCAAACTTGCTGCCAGGAGGTTATTCCAGGAGACTTCATTTCAATTCTCCAGCTGGCCTCACTGGGTTTTGCTGATCTCTCTGGAGGGGCAGCACAGACAGTGGGCAGGGACCACCCCAAGCATCCTACATCCCATATCCCACAGCGACGTGCCAGGACCGGCAGAAGCAAGTTGGGATTTTGCAGGAGGAATCCCCCCAACAGGCATTTTAGGGAAGGGAGATCACCCTGTCGAGACACGCCGGCAGTCCCATGAGATGCTGCAGCCTCCGCCGGTGGGGAGGAGGGGAAGGAATGGGGTGTGCTGGTGGTTCCCATAGGGTGGTAAGCAATGGCCACACACTGGGCCGGTGACCAGGGCTTCGTGGGGTTCAGGTCTGCCACTGACGGCAGCCAGGAGCAGCCGCTCCCGGCCAGCTCAGGGGGCTTTCTGGCTCCATGGCCCAAGGATCCAGCCTGGCTCCGGGGCAGGCGAGTGTAAACCCCAAGGAGCAGGGATAAAGGTTGGTTTCACAGACAACTGGCACCATAGCCACGAGCAGAGACCCCGGGCCCTGCCCAGTCGGAGGCAGCACACCCACCGCTGAGCCCCCGCACCCACCGGAGCAGCGTGCAGCTCAGGACCCCACAGAGACCCCTCCGTTCATCCATCCAGGCTGCTCCCTGCTCGAGGAACCCGGGGCGCTGCCCGGCGCCATCATCCGCGCGAAGCCCCAGTGACCCCCAGCCCTGGCTGACGCGCACCCCACTCACCCCCTACTCCATGGGTGCCTCGTGCTTCCGCCGCTCTGCCAGCGCCCGGAGCCCCGCAGCTTCCCCTCCGCTCCCGGTGCCGGGCAAGAGCTCCTCACCGCGGCCTTTGGGACCCCCCCGCCGGACTCCGGGCGCCCCGATCCTCCCCTGTCCCCGGTTCAACCGCTCCCCGTTGCTCCCATACCTGGGCTTGGGGCGGGCTCGCCTCCGCACCGCCCGGCATCGCCCGGCACCGCCCAGCACGGCTCGGCACCGCGCGGCTCGGCACCGCTCGGCTCGGCTGGCACGGCTCGGCACGGCTCGGTTCAGCTCTACGCTGCACCTCGCAGCCCGGCTCCCTCAGCGCGGTGCCCCCGGACCAGCGGCCCCGCCCCGTCCCCCCGGCGGGCGGTGACTCAGCGGGGCGGGACCGGGACTGGTCGCCCCGCATCGACCCCTCCGGGACCCCCGCGATCTCTGCGGGAGCCGCTGGGTCACCGCCGTCGGCCACGGCACCTGCCCGGTTCGGCTCGGCCCGGCTCAGCACGGCTCGGCTCGGCTCGGCTCAGCACCTCGCAGCCCAGCTCGGCTCAGCGCGGTATCCCGGGACCAGCGAACTCCCCCACGCCCCCGGGACGGGACCGGCACTGGTCTCTCCGCACCGACCCCTCCGAGACCCTCCGAGATCGCTACGGGGAATGCGGGGCCGCCGCCCTCGGTCGCGGCACCTGCCTGTTTCGGCTCGGCCCGGCACTGCCGGGGAGCACCGGGCTGGGAGCACCGGGCTACATCCCCCCGCCCGGCCGGCTCCAGGATGGGCTGCGGGACTTTGGCTGGGGGCAGCTGGGTGTGCCGTGTCCCGTCGCCCTTCAGCCGCGGGCTGGCGGGCATCCAGCGAGGGCCGGAGCTGAAGGAGCCGGAGCCAGGAGGCTGCACGCCTGACTGCCAACGGGATTAAAAAATAACAATTAATGGGAAAGCAGCCGGGACGGAGTGTCCCGGTGACCCCTGTCCCGCTCCCCGCAGGCAGTGAGGGAGGCAAGGAGCAGGGCAAGGAGCCCAGATCCCAGGCGGGAGGATATGGCAACTCCCTGGAGCAGGTGGGCTGGGATGTGGGGTGTAGAGCCTGGATTCGAGCACAGGGCTCCCGCCGCACACCCCAAGGCTGAAGATGGGCACCCTGGCCCTGGCCCTTAGGTCCCGGTGGGAGCTGAGGCTGGAAGCGTAGAGGCAGCACTGTTGGAGCGGGTAAAGCTGCTGCCAAGCAGCGCCTGCATCCAGCTCTTTGTGTGCCCTGGGAAGCAGCCGGGCTGGAGAAAGCCGAGATGCAGGGAGCGGAGGGAGCAGGGCCGGGGGGAGGGCTCCGGGAAGTGCCTTGGGTAAATAGTTGCTCTTGCAGATATTTTTCAATAGCTTGAATGAGACTTTTCTTTCTGCAGGGGGAAGGGTGGAAACAACTTCCCGCTCCGGAAAGAAAAGTCTCATTCAATAGCTTGAATGAGACTTTTCTTTCTGCAGGGGGAAGGGTGGAAACAACTTCCCGCTCCGGTAGGGAAGGTGATGGACCTTGATCCACAAGGATTGTGTTATCACAGGTGTCATGGCTGCTCTGGGATCCCTGAAGCAGAGGACACCCCGCATGCTTGCGTCACTCCACAGCTTGATTTAATTTCCAACTCCAAGCCCCCAATTTCCCCGGCTGCCACGGGACAAGGCTCCCATGGGAAGCAGCTCACATGGCTGGACCGTGGCTAAAGCGGCCGGACCATGGCTAACACAGCCGCCTTTGAAGCCCGGCCGTCCCCACGCCTCGGGGAGCTGGGCCAGCTCTGAAACGCACGCTCAGGGCAGCCAGAGCCGCGGGAGCATCGTGGTGAGCCAAGCCTCTCACTGCGGGTCATCCCGACCGGCTCCTTCGGGAAACGCCGTAAATCCACCTCCCGGGAATACCGCTGCTAAATCCAGCATTAGACTCTCCTGGAGACGCGACTTAGGTGCAGACCCCTCAGACCAGTGGGGAAAGGACTTTTTGCTCCTGTACATGGAACAAAGAGCCTTTTGTCCGCATTTGACGTTACCAGGAGTTATTTTTAGGCAAACCCTGCACTTGCTGGTGTTGTTGGGATTATCTGTAAAGTGACAGACCTCCAAAGACACTGGCTGAGAACGAAGAGGGAGAAAATCCTTGTGTTGTCCCTTGCAAGGGACATTTGCCCTTGGGCTCGGCCTGATAAGGGTTTATTGCTCAAACTGGGGAATTCCTAAGGGCCCTAAAACTTCCTAAGAGTCCTAAAAGCTCCTAAACCCCTAAAAATGTTTAATGTTCCTGAAAGTCCTAAAAGATCCTGAAAGATCTAAAAGCTCCTAGAGCCCTGAAAGATCCCAAAAACCCTACAATGTCCTAATTGCCCTAAAACCCCCTAAAGCCCTAAAAGTTCCTGAATATGCATAAAGTTTCTAAAAGCCCTAAAACTTACTAAAAGCCCTAAGAGTTTCTAAACCCCTTAAAAGTTCCTAAAAGCCCCAGAAGTTCCCAAAACCCCCTAAAGTTCCTAAAACCTCTTCAATTTCTTAAAAACCCTAAAAGCTCCAAAAGAACCCTAAAACTTCCAAAACTCCCGAAAAGCTCTAAATCTTCCTAAAAGCTCTTCAGGGTGCCGGTGCCAGTGGCAGGCGGGCGGGAGCGTGCAGGCAGATCACGGTGGCTGTGGGATGGGCAGACTCCGGCAGGAGAGGGCACGTCCCACCAGGCTGCTGCCAGACGAGTGAGACAAGTGTGGGCAGCGGTGCCCTGGCGCCGTCTGCAGCCGAGGGCTGTGCCAGCCCCGCTGCCAAGCGGTGCCAGCCCTGGCTCAGGCTGCCCAGACCCCCTCGAAGCCATCCCCCGCCTTGGGAGATCCTGGTGCTCCCAGCGAAGGTGCAACCGCGAACAGGGCTCAGCCCAGCTCTGGTGGGTGAAGGAGGATGAGAATGAGGAAGTGGATGAGTGCTGGCGGGAAGAGATATCCAGAGGTCTCTCACCAAATCCCGGTGAGCAATACCAGGGCGGCCTTGGTGATCCTAGGGGAGCACCGCAGCTGCCTTTAAGCAACTCCCCCATTGCCGCTCCTCCACCTCACTCAGCCTTCCTCCTGAAAACACACCAGATGGGGAGGTGCGTCCACCCCACCCCACGTCGGGATTTCTGCCTCAACAATAACAGCAATTCAACAGGTTCCAGGGCTGTAAAACCCCAACCCGAAGGCAAAGTAATAAACCCAGATTATTTGTTTAGGCTTGGCTTTGCAAATAAACTCCCGGTAATATCAAGGAAGTCTGGGGGAAAATTGGTTCCTGAGGGGTATCTGCACAAGCACCAGGTGAAGATGCTCCCATGGGATGCAGGAACAAGGCTCATCAGCTCCCCAGCAGCCAAATCCCAAAGACAGATCCCAAAATGGAGCCAAGGTCTTCCCTAAACCTTTTGGTGTCCACATGGATTTAGTGTCTTCCCAGGCTGCTTGTTTCCCAAAAATTTGGAGTATTTGCAATAATTCCACAGCATTGTCCCTGGAGCCAAGGCTGGCTCTGAAGCCTGAAGGCACCGTGGTGCCACCAGCCTGCCTCTCCTGGGGACAAAAGTATGGCACAACCTGACTGGCAGCCCGGCCCTGGCCTCCTGCCAGGTAAGGTGCCCAGGAAGGTAAACGGCACCATTTCTCCTTGGGAAGGTTATAGGGGCCAGACACCATCCTGCCTGTTCTGCCAGGTGCTGGATTGAGCCGGTCCTGGCACTCTGACACTTGTGGGGTGGGAGGCTTGATCCCAACCCCTGCTTCCAGGGAACCCCGGGGAGTGCTTTGACCATTTTCCTGGTGTGGCAGGGTGGGAAAAGGGTGACCCCTGGTCCCCAGAAGTGGGCTCAGCTCCCCGGGTACCAGCATGTCCCACCAGTCCCCAACAAGTTCAACTCCCTGGGGACCATCCCTGTGCCCCATGGATGCTGTGTTCCCGCTGCCAGGAGGCAACCACCACGAGATTGTTTTCCAAACGCCACCGGATCCCGGAACAAGGTGTTTGTATGCAGGCACCGGCAGCCAGTGTGACTCACACCACAAACCCCGAAATCTCGAGATGGGGAGAAGGGGCACGGAAAGCGCTGGGATGTGACTCTCCCACGGTGGGGCTCATGGGGGAAAGGCGGGCACTTGGCACCTCACCAAACCCACACAGGCCTCTCACTGAATAGCTGAAGTCACCCGCTGGAGCGGTGAGCCATGCACAGCTCATCGCCACGCGGCGAGATGAGAGCCGGGGGCACCGCGGTGCCCGGCGGGCTGGAAGGAGGGGGTACACAGTCGCGGCGGGACGAGCCTTTGTCCGGGCTGCCGGCGGGACTGACGGGAACGAGGCGGCGCTGGCTGCCCTTTGTGCTTGGAACAAAGAAACACAGCCAGAGGCTTCCTTCACTGCCCAGAAGCGGGAAGGAACCAGAAAGGGAAACGTCACTCGGCAGAGATGGACAGCGGGTCACCCCATGAGGCTCCCGGTGGTGCCCGGTCCCGTGACACCGGACCAGAAAAGGGCAGCACAGAAAAGGGCAGCACCAGCAAATGGCACCTCCCTGGCACACACTGCAACTACAAGCATGGGGACGGTGGGGACCTCGTCACCATAGACAGATCTGCCATGCTGTGATGCTGGTCTGCATCCCAGCAGGCAGAGAGGGTTGCTTAGCTCCAAAATCTCAGGCAACAGAGGAGACCAAAGCCCGGACGCAGTTCCAGGTGGAGTCCAGTGTACGGGAATGCACCACGGCCTCAGGACCGACTCACTGCCCCCAGCCGATGGATTTAGTTCCTGCAATTTGTTCTGGCTATTTATTTTCCACAGGCTGGATTGCTCCAATTCCGAAAGGGTCTGGTCACCTTGAGGGTCTCTGCTTGACGTCTGCCTTCCTCAGTGAGAGCGGGAGGAAAGCCGAGTGTCAGTTCACTTACTCACTTCCCATCCTCTCCTCCACCCTGGCACGTCTTGCCCGATGCCAAGACAAAGCCCTGCTCACCCATTTTCCCGCCACCCCAGGGCTGCAGGTGGCCTCCATCCCTGTGCTGGATTTGAGGCGAGAGCTTTTGGTGTGGTGCTGTCGTGGGTGAAACCCCAGGGTCGGGGTGGTTTTGAGGTTGCCATAGCCTTACAGCCACACTTGCCAGCCTGCAGCCGTGCTGGCACCAAAGGGATTTGGGGGACTGTAGCCGGAGAGCCCTCGTTTTTGACTGTGCCTTGTGAGATGCGCAGTGGCAGCTCCTCAAGGGGCTCGGACGTCCCTTCCCAACCATCAGGCAGGGCTCTTCGGCACCGCGCACCGGCACCGCCGCAGTCCCGCATCGCCACGGCTGGCCCTGCGCGCGCACATTCCCGAGCTGGGACCATTCCTGCGATCCTTGTGCCATCTAGTGGGACCTGCCCCAACCACACGGCGGGGTGCTGGAGCGGCAGCGAGGGACGGCGGGGGCCCCGGCCAGAGCCGCCCGGCTCCCCCGGCAGTGGAGACCCACATTGGCAATTAGAAGGCGATTCTAATGAGCAGCAGCGGTCAGTGCTGGTCGCTAACAGAGGGACCAGGGGCGGCCGCGGTCCCTGTGGAACACAGCACAAGGGGGGCCTCAGCCGCAGACCCCCGTCAGCAGCAGCTCCCACCGCTCAGAAATTCGGCTTTGAGCCCCAGTGCTGCGCCCAGAGTGCCGGGGTGACCAGACTGTCCGGGACGCGCGCTGTGCCCGCGGTGCATGCTGTGCCTGGCATCCTTGCTGTGTCTGGGATCCATTCTGTGCCTGCAGTCTCCGCTGTGTCCAGTGTGCCTGGGATGTATGGTGTGGCAGGGACTCCTGGGGTCCACGGGGTGCTGATCTCCACTCTCTGGTGACCAAGTGGCAGGACATAGGAGATGGAATGAGGTTTCTTCAGTTTAGTGTCTTTAGTTTGGACACTAGAAAAAGGCTCTTCACTGAGAAGGCGGTCGGGCACAGGAACAGACTCCCCAGGAAAGTGGTCATGGCATCAAGGCTGCCAGGGTTGAGGAGCATCTGGATGACACTCTTAGTCATATGGTTTACGTTCAGGTTGTCCTGCAAGGAGCAGGGAATTGGACTCGATGATTCTCATTGGTCCCTTCCAACCCAAGGTAATCTGATTCTGAGGTACCACAATTTGATGCTACTGCCATGGTGAAGCCAACATCTTCTATGACACCCCCAGATACCACAGAACAGCTTCCCAGAGGCACCAGCTGGCCCAGCTGAAGGACCAAAGGTTTTTTTGTTTCCCAAAATGGTTAGGTTTGCCCCAAACGGCTTCATCTTGTGCTCCAGGGGCTGCTGGGTCCTACTGCAGGGATGCAGCCACGTGCAAAGGTGCAGTGAGCAGGAATGGCTCAGCCACACTGGTGCCCATCGTGGGGCAGCGATGCCACCCTGCGCTTGCCTAGCGCCTGCATGTTTCTAGGTCTCAGTTCATGACGTGGGGCAACCATCCCCCTCCATTGGATCTATCTCGAATGGGAGCCCTTGGGGGACAGATTTAAGGGGGCCTGCTGGGCATGGCCAGGCACTCTGGGTCGGGCTGAAAACCCAGAACTGGAAGAGAAGTGCGCCAGGAGGATGATCCTTGGACCACAGAGATGGATCACTGGCCAGTCTAGCCAAAACGAGATTTGATCTTTGCAAGAGTAAACCCCACAAATCCCAGGATGCTGCAATGCATCCTTAAGCCTACTGGTGTCACCAAGACACATCTGTCCAAGCAAACAGTAAAGACAAACTTGGAAAAAACTTTGCTGGTTTTAGCACTGGGAGCGGGTTAAAGCCGCAACCACACACACGCAGCTCTGGCCAAACCGCCTGCAAAATCGCTTCACCGGCTGCAAGCGACGGCGCCGGCTCCCCTGGCACAAAGCTCTGGGATAGGGGCGTAGGAGAGCAAAGCATCCCTCGCCGCCAGCTTTTTGGGGTTGTTTCCAGCAGAAAAATTCCGATCTTGGAAAGAACATGTACGAGCTTTGAAGTTTTGCTTTAATTGATTTGGTTTTCCCTTCTTCGCTCGATCCTGGGGAAGAAAAAGGTGTTGGCGTCCCATGGCATCGATTCCACATCCCGTGGAACACAAATCCTCTTGGACACTAGTATTTCCCTTTTTTTTTTGCTGAAAAGCATGCAGCAAAGAGAAAAAGACAGGAGAAAAATGGTGGTTTGGGGCTTTGCCACTTGGTCAGGAGCAGGAGGGAATCAGCATCGGGATGCGCAGGGATGCGGATGCTGCGTGGCCACCCGCTGACCCGTGGGGCCACTCGCGTGGGTATGTCCTGCCCCCCGCCGCGTCCCCACGCAGGCACCCACTCCCAGGAGCAGACACGTGTGTGCAGCCCAGAAACACCCACGGGCAAGGTCCCCGTGGGCAAACACCCGGCCACACGCGTGGCCGAGCACCCACGCGTGTGCACGGCTGCGTGCAGCCCCTCGAGCACCGGAACCCCACGCCTGCGACCCACCCCGCCCGTGCCACGGGGCAGGACACGCAGCGCGGCCCGGGACCGGCCCCCGGGCGCGGGCGGGGGGCGGGAGCGGCGGCGGG
>WBMZ01004989.1:0-18804 GCA_013400975.1 Atrichornis clamosus
GGAAGGGGAGTTGGGGTGCGGCGGGCGGTGTCTGCCGCGGGCTGTCACGGACGGGCCGCGGGTTCAGCCGGCCCCTCTCTCCATCGCCCCAGCCAGGAGCGGGACCAAAGGGGTGCAGCTTCCCCGGCCGTGCTGTGACTCTGCTCCCGCTCCGCCGAGAAAGCTGGCATTGGCCAGGGAGGGTTTTTGCCCCAGAGCCTGACGTTCGAGGCACCCAGGGGTGGCTCGCAGCAGCATCTGTGTCCTGCAGCAGCCAGCAGCAGGGACAGCAATGGATGTGTGCGGGTGTGAGCCCTGCGAGGTGGGCGCTGGGCTTCCAGCTGAGACCCCGGCAGGTGGCCGTGGAGCAGCATCCCCCCGGTGCTGTTGGACAGCAGAGTCCGTGTGTGCTCCGTCAAGTGCTTAACTCGTATCCCCTCCGCTTTCCAGGCAGCCCCGAGGCCCGAGGCTGCGGGGCCGCTGCAGGATGCCGAGCTCCGGGCAGCGCTGGACGTGCTGCATTGCTACGACTTGCACTCCATCGTGGAGGAGTGGTTCATCGAGGTGCTGCAGACTGACCTCCAGGCAAATATAGCTCCTGAGTTCTGGAACTGCATCGGCCAGTATGAGACCACGGCCGAGGAGCCCCAGTGTGCTGCACTGCTCCTGGACGCCTTTAGGCTGCTCAAGTGCCGCCTGGAGCCCTACCTGAACAGCCTGGAGCTCCTGGAGGAGTGGACCAAGGCAGGCCTGCTCCTGGGGACAGGCGCTCAGACGCTGCAGGAGAAGGTCCACACCATGTTCAAAGCTATCCTCTTCTTCACCACGACCAAATCCTTCCAGGAGATGATCCAGCAGTTCTACAGCCGCACGTTCAGGATATACATGCGGCAGTGGAAGAAAGGAGAAGATGGAGCGAACGAGTGTGAGAGCAGCATGAGTGAGACCGAGCAGGAGAGTGACACGGAGGAGGGCGGAGGAGAGGGCCCGCTGTGTGCAGGCTGCAGCAGCAAGAGAGAGCAGTGCTGGTGTCCCGATGCCATGGAGCAGTTCCAGCAGCTCAATGACATCCTGTAGGTATCTCACAGCGTGGTGGCTGCCACTCGGAACAAAGGAAAGTCCGGATGGGGACCTGCAGCAGGTTTTATTGATCCCTGAGAACAGGAGGAGTTGTGTGTGAGGTCAGGCTGTGTCATGGTACTGGGTAGAATACTCAACACAGGGTTTCTGCAGCTGGTTGGCAACTGGTGGTTGAACAAGAGCAGATCTTTAGACAGACAGTTCCTCTCCCTGGATATGAGAATATCTTCCTCATGCTCTGAGGTCTCTGAGCACAAAGAAGCAAACTAGTGGAAGGTGTCCCTGCCCATGGCAGGGGTTTGGACTAGATGATCTTTAAGGTCGCTTCTAACCCAAACCATTCTGTGATTCTGTGAAACCCTTCTAAATGAAAAAGCTTTTGATGGCTATGAATAATGTCTGGAAGGAAGATGGGATAGCAGTAATGTCATGTGTTACATATGTGGTGCATCTGTGTGGGCTGTCAGAGCATGTGTACTGAGCTAGGCCCGCCTCTGTGGAGTGTCCAGGGAGGATGGTGCCTTGTTTGCTTGTACCTTTGGCTCCACACACCCGTGATGGTGTCCCTGTGTCCGCAGGCGCCGGCTCAATCTGCTGGAGAGGGTGAGCGCCGACGCCGTCACGACCATTCTGCACAGGATGATAGAGGAGAGGATGGAGCAGCGCTGCCGGGGGGAGTACGAGCACTCCTTCCTGAACGAGTTCCAGGAGGTGAGGCAGGCGTGAGGCCCTTCCTCTGGACGTGTGCAGCTGTTGTTGGTTTTTAGCAGCTCACGCTAAAAGCAGATTCCACCTAAAAACACCTGTTCCACCATCCCTGGCAGGAGAGGTGGTTAAAACTCCCCATTTTGGCTGATGCTAGAGGGCAGGGTTTGCTCTGGTTTGGTCTGTCCTGGCATAATGGACTACTACATTTCACCTCTTGATGTCTGTAGTAATGAGGGGATTTCTGTGGTTCCAGTTTACAAACTACAAGACCCACCAGTGCCACCTGGTCTGCAGTGGACCCTCCCTCTGTGTAGGTGAGCCCATAGTTAGAATTCTGTGGCTGTTTCCAGTCCCCTTTCCAGTTCCCCTATAAAGTAGGAAGCAAGGATGAGAGAGGATACTCTGGTATTGATCTCCCCAGTGGCCACACAGAGAATTAAAATCTATTTTTTCAACTGCCCAGTTGCTTTGCTGCTACTTAAACTAAGTTTACGTTGAGCTGTTCACCCAGCATGACCTTAACATAAAATTCTCTGGGTTATGGCTCTTCCAGGACACAATCCTGAGCTCTGTGTCCCTTGCCCGTGGCCTTGCCTTTGCCTGTGTTGGAGAACCAGGCCTGCAGCCAGGTTCCCATGCAAGCCAGGCACCCTGGATCCCGCACTGTTTGCCATGCCAACCGTTTTTGTTGCCTGCAACCATCAGGAATTATTTTGTGTTTACTTCCTTTTAGTTGTTGTGCAACAGGTTCTTTACTGCACCTCTTGTGAAATGCTCTTGGATGGCCTGGAGATTGTTTAAGGATATTTTAAGGGCACTGGAAAAAATACAACTGCATTCTGTTCATCAGATGCTGCAGAAGGTCCCCCTTGCTCCCACCTCTTGTTTGGCCCCAGAATATTGGAGCATGTCAGAATTAGGAAGAGATAATTTTAAGGAATAAAAAAAAGCACAAGCCTGGCAATCTAAAGGTAAAATAGGGGAAGTCTGAGAAACAGCTCACTGAAAGTACAGGTGCTGAGGGCAATCCCTCTGTGCAGACACAGCAGCAGCCTCGAGTGTTGGGTCACAATCAGGCTGTAACAGCAGTACTCAGGGAAGAAAAACCCAGGGGGAAGAATGGGTTGGTTTGATAATAATTCCTTAAAATGGAATTGCTTTGCATCAGTTATTATCCTGTCCTTTTGTCCTTCAAGGGAATTCTTTATCAGCTACTCCACAGTTTTGCCCTGGTGTTTGTAGTTCTCAGGTTTGTCCTGCCCTGTAATTGGCAAAACTTGTGCATTCCTTCAGTATTTCCTTAGTTAAGGAGATAATTAAAAATGTACATCAGCAAACCAAACCTTGACTTAGCATTTTTGTTTCAGGTTGTCAGAATCTAGTCATCAAAAAATACTAATATTGACTAGTATATCAGTACTCAGATACTATCCCAGGAAGTAGTATGTATTTGCTAATTAATGGGAAAAAAAGGCTTTTCTTGTGAACATCTGGATATTGAATACGTTTGAAATTTGACCATACATTTCTCACTAAATCTCAAATATAAAAATTATCCTTCTGATACTCTCTGTTCAGGTTTTTATTTTATAACTCAGTGACAAGACTGGTATTTGGGTTTCAAGTGCCTGAGTGGGGTTGGGTGTCTGTGACTCCTTGGGATGTTTTGCTTGCTTTTCACTGATTTCAGGAACCATAGAAATTTTGGGCTAAGGATGGTGTGATAGGCAATTTGATCATTTTCTTAAGAATGGGATAGTTCTGCAAGCATAGAATAGGATGGAATTCTGGAAGAATGGAATAGGCTCCAAGTTTTGGAATATATCCTGTCGTTTTTTGGAGCCCAGTGCCTGTGCACAGCCTGTGGTCACCCCTTATCTTCTCACACACAGCTGCACAGTCCATGTCCTGTATCTTTAGTTAAAGTTCCAGTTCTTTCAACTGGACTTTCCGCAGCTATAACCCAGGCTGGGGTACATTTGAAGAGCAGCTGGGGGTGATGCTGTCCTGGTCCAGCTGCCCATTTCTGCCAGCTGTGATGTCTGCCTGGGATGGGCCAGGACATGGTTGTGCATCCAGCTCTGTGTTCACCACACCTGTATCTCGCTCTCCTTGTGCAGTGGATAGAGAAGGTGATTGGGTGGCTCAGCAGGGTGTTCCTGCAGGATGGCCCCTCGGCACAGCCCTCCCCAGAAGCCAGCAGCACCCTGAAACGCTGGCGCTGCCACGTCCAGAGGTTCTTCTACCGCATCTACGCCAGCATGCGCATCGAGGAGCTCTTCAGCATCATCCGAGGTACTTCACCCCTGGGCTGGGACTGCGTGAGGGAGAGAGCTCCCTGATGTGCCTCACTGCCTCCCCCTCCCTCCCCGGGGAGCCTGCCACCGCTCCTGCTCACTGCTTGGCTTGCAGATTTCCCAGAGTCGAAGCCTGCTGTGGAGGACCTCAAGTTCTGCCTGGAAAGGACTAACCAGAGGCAGCAGCTGCTCAGCTCCCTGAAAAGTGCTCTGGAAATGCGACTTCTGCATCCTGGTGGGTTTTACATCCCTGCCTGTGTCCTGACACTGTGAGGAACCTGGGCATGAGTGGGGATCTGCTGGGAGCTGGCCTGGTTTGCTGTTTGAGGAGTGAGAGTCACTTGCCGTCGCTCGCTCTCTGTGTTCCAGTGGGTATGGCAGCAGCAGCTGGTTGTATCCCATCTCCCTGTGGCCTCATTTTCACAGTATGGTCAGGAGCATGAAGTTTAGCTTTGGTCCAGGTGGGCAAAGGCTTCCTTGCTGCGTGTGGTCTGAGCTCCTGACACACCGTCAGGGCTCAGCTTGTGCTTGGAATGGGTTTCTCAGGCACACGGATCTCATCTCTCCCATTGCCTGGGGCTGTAGGGCAGCAAGCCCTCCTCCTCCAACACCACAAATAGAACAGAGGGCTTGGACCATCCGGGCTCCTTCTGTCCAAGCCATAAGTCTGTGCCCCAGGACTCTGACTGCCTCTGCTCCTCTCCTGTAGGAGTCAACACTTCCGACATCATCACTCTGTATATCTCGGCCATCAAGGCCTTGCGGGAGCTGGACCCTTCCATGGTTATCCTGGAGGTCGCCTGTGAGCCCATCAGGAAGTACCTGAGGTAGGAGGCGTGTGGGGCAGTCTGACACATCCCCTTTCCCTCCCCTTCCTTCACTTGCTCAGTTTCTCTTGCTGTTGGCAGGACTCGGGAGGACACGGTCCGGCAGATCGTGGCCGGTCTGACGGGGGATGCTGAGGGCTCGGGTGACCTGGCAAACGAGCTCTCAAAAGCTGACCCAGTGACCCTGGAGAACGGCCAGGAGAGTGATGATGACATCTCAGAGCCAGGGGACTGGGTTCCTGACCCAGTTGATGCAGACCCAGGTGAGATGCCAAGCCCTGGAGCCCTGGCAGTGGGCTGGTTTCCCTGCTGGGCTGTAGCCTTGAGCAGCTCATTTGCTGGTGCTCTGGAGCTCAGCTGGGCTGGGGCAGGTCTCTGTTAATCCCACATTGTTGTCTGCTGGATTCCACCAGGAAAATCGAGCTCCAAGCGCCGTTCCTCGGACATCATCAGCCTGCTGGTGAGCATCTATGGCAGCAAGGACCTGTTCATCAACGAGTACCGCACGCTGCTGGCTGACCGGCTGCTGCACCAGTTCAACTACAGTGCTGAGAGGTGAGGCCCCAGTGCCCAGCCCAGGGCTTGCCATGCCAAAATCACCTGAGTTTTCTTCTATCTGCTGTCTGAAGGATAGAACCTTTGGGCTCAGTCCTGTCTGTGGCTGTTTGTGGAGTCGGGGAGGTCTTTGGCCCTTTCCTTTGCGGGTTTGAGTTTGCTTCTAGAATTCCATACTCAGTCCTGCCCTTGGCTTGTGCTAACAGGGCAGTGTGTAGGAAATTGGAGGCACTCACACCCTCTTAGCTCCATCCCACATTTTCTGATGGCCACCCCAAATGGAAGGGATGGGAAGATCTGTGTTTCTGAAACACAGAAAGTTCCACCTGAATATGAGGAAGAACTTCTTTACTGTGAGGTGACAGCACTGGAACAAGAACTCAGAGAGGTCGTGGGGTCTCTTCCCTGGAGATATTCCAAGCCCATATGGACACAATCCTGACTGACTGCTCCAGGGGACCCTGCTGGAGCAGGGAGGTCAGACTGGATGAGCTCCAGTAGCCCCTTCCAGCGTGAGCCGTTCTGGGATTCTGTTTTCAAAGAGCTGCTGGCCTAGAGGAGGTGCCTGTTCCTCACTTGGGTACCAGGAGCCCTCCTGGTCAGACAGTGTGCCTTGCAAGGCTTCCTAGGAAGAGCACCCTTGTGCCAGGGACTCCCTTTTTTGGCTGTGTGGCAAGAAGGGGTGGAGGCCAAGCCTTGTCCATCCAAGGGCCCTGTGTCTGACCTGTTGTGTCTCTTTCCAGGGAAATCCGCAATGTGGAGCTGCTGAAGCTGCGTTTTGGTGAAGCTCAGATGCACTACTGTGAAGTCATGTTAAAAGTAACTTCCTTTTATTATTTTAAATTCAAGTCCTGGGTGTTTGAGTCCATTGGGGAAGGGGAAGGACTTGAGGAGTGACCTAAAAAGGGTTTTTTAGTAAAGCGGGGGTCCCAGAATGCCAGTGAGGGGCCTGACTTGTGACAGGCATTTAAATCATGGCTGGTTTTTAAGCCCTGTGGGTTGGATTATCAACTCTGGAGACTGGTTGCTGTGGTGCTGTTGTCTCTCCTGCCCTTCCTGCAGTACAGTGTCCTGGCATTGAAGAGCTGGGCTCCTCCAGCTCCTCTGGGTTGGGACTCTGGAGTTTGATTCTCTTGGAACACTCTAGGAAGTACACAGGTCTGGAGAGACTCCAGTGAAGGCCAGCATTGAGTTGTAACCTCTTTCTCTAACATGGCACAAATGCTTCTTGAGCATGTGGCAGACTTTCAAGCAGACACACACAATCATGTCTTTTCCAGTGTCCCCAGCCTTGTTTGGGGACAAGGCTTTTCACCTTGTTGGAGCTTCTCCTTCACTAAGGGGAGGCACTGACTCGGAGGGGAAGGAGCCACCTGAGCTTCCTCTGCCTGTTGCAGGACATGGCTGACTCCCGGCGCATTAATGCCAACATTCGGGATGAGGAGGAGAAGCTCCCGGAGGAGGAGAGGCCACCGTTCAGCCTGGTTGCTGTTATCCTGTCCAGTGAGTTCTGGCCACCGCTCAAAGAGGAGAAGCTGGAGCTTCCAGAGCAGATCAAGGAAGCCATGGAAGCGTATTCCAAGAAGTATGAGAAATTAAAGGTGAGGCCACCTGAACCCTCCTGATAAAAGCTGTGTGCTGTTCTGACCTGGGCTTTGCAAAATCCCCTGGATTGTAGCTGCTGGTTTGCCCACGCTGTTACAGGGGGGTTTGCAGCTTAGTGTTTCCTGCTGGGAGATCTGTGAGCAGCTGCTTCCCCCTTTTGCCAGGCCATGAGGACCCTGAACTGGAAGTACCACCTGGGCCTGGTGAGCCTGGACGTGGAGCTGGCCGATCGCACGCTCTCCCTGTCCGTGTCTCCCGTGCACGCTGCCATCATCCTGCACTTCCAGACCAAGAGTGAGTGCTGTGGAACCCCTGTCTGTGCTTCCATGGGTGGGAAAGCCACGTTCCTCGGGTGGCTGAAGGCTCTGGCAGCAGGACGAAGACCTGGTGCATGGGCTTGGATGTACCAAAGGGTCTCCAGCAGCCAGCAGGGCCACAGCTCCACACCCGTCTGCTTTGGGGCAGCTGCTGCGCTGCACACAGCTGCTTGTTCTGGCAGTCCCTTCCCACCTTCCCACCAAATCCTGGCATGCTGGGACAGGGGAAGTGTCCTGTTCTCTTCTCCCCTCTGACCTCCCTGTTCTCTGCAGGTACCTGGACGCTGACAGAGCTGAGTGAGGTGCTCAAGGTGCCCGTGACGTCGCTGAAGAGGAAGATGACGCTGTGGCTGCAGCAGGGAGTGCTGCGGGAAGAGCCCGAGGGCACCTTCACTGTCATTGAGGAGGAGCAGAAGGACCAGGTGGAGAAGGTTGTTCTGATTGACAGTGATGAGGAGGGGGACTCTGCCATGGCCTCACAGGCCGACCAGAAGGAGGAGGAGCTGCAGGTACCTGTCCCTGTGTCTCAGCAGGATGATGCAAACATCCCGTGCTTTTGGGTTTGGGGAATCTGGTTAAGATGATGGATTCAATTTGCACCTTGGATTTGCACTTTCCACTGCAAGTGGCTGAGTTCAGCACAAGGGTTTGGGTTTTGAAGTGGGTGTCTCTTGGTTAATCTCTTGGTGCTGGATCACAGCCTTCCCTTCAGACAAGTGTCCAGCTGCTGAGTCAGGGAACCATTTGGACACTGCCAAATCTGGGTTTTTTCACTTGAAAAAAAGAAAAAGGTCAGACATGATTTCATATTTGAAAATAGTCATAACTTGTTTGGATGCACCCGAGCAATACTTTTTGGCACTTCTGACTGCCCAAAAGGCTTACCCAGCACTAACAGCTGGATCTCTGCCTTCTCTCTGTTGTGGTTCCTGGACATTTCCAGTGCCTTTCCTGCCTGTGAGTCATGTTGTGTGTGTGTTGTGCAACCCAGCATTGTCATACTGGTGTTCATCCACAGAGGGTCGTGAGTGTACTGCATGTCAGATCCCACTGTCTGGCTGTGTGTCCCAACACTTTGCTGCTCTTCTTGGATATTCCCCATTTACAGACCACATGCTCATGGCTGAGGGCAGAACTTACTGCCAGCTCCAGCTCTGCCTGGCTTTTGGGGTCTGGGATATTTGCTTCATGGTGTAGTGGCAGTGATTCACTGTTGCCTTTGTCCCTCTGCAGCTGTTCTGGACGTACATCCAGGCCATGCTGACCAACCTGGAGAGCCTGTCCCTGGAGAGGATCCACAGCATGCTCAAGATGTTTGTGATGACAGGCCCCGTGGTTACGGAGATCGACATCCAGGAGCTGCAGGGTTTCCTCCAGAAAAAGGTCCGGGATCAGCAGCTCATCTACTCAGGGGGGGTCTATCGCCTGCCCAAGAACTGCAACTAGCCTGGAAGTGCCCCTGCTCCCCCTCAGCACCCCTGCCTGTGCCCGTGCTCTGCTCCAGAGTGCCCCCAGCTCTCTGTCCTGCTGGGGGGTTTCTCTGCCCTGAGGGTTGGCTGTGCCCCCTTCCCCAGACAGGAGTTGTTTTCCACATGGAGGCGGCTCAGCAGCAGCCTGGGCAAAGCTGGGTCTGCTCCCCACATCCCTTCCTCCCATCCACGAGTGCCTGGGCCCACCTCACTGGTTAATAAACAACAGCAGGCTCCTTTTTCCAATGCCAACTCTCTTCTTGCCTCTTGGCACCAGCCTCCCCACGCTGGAAGGGCAGGCAGGAAACTCCCCAGTCTGCTGGGCACTGTCTCCCTTTCCTTGGGTCTCGTTGTGCAGCCCCAGGAGGTTTTGGAGGGGGCTGTTGGCTCCAGCTGCTGTCTGGGGCCCTGTGTGTGGCTAAAGCAGTGTCTTACAGCTGGATGTGATGAGTGAGACCCTGCCCAAAAGCAAATTTTGGTGCTGTCTCTGGCTGAAGGTGGGGAAAACAACTCCACAGGATGCCCTTGTTCGGGACTCTTAAATTGTGTGGAATAATTTTATTGTGGGATGAAGAATGCTTCAGTTGGATGAGATGTAGCAGTTCTTCAGGGCAAGCTGGGTAGTCCTGGAGGATGTGCAGTGGATTATCCAGGCACTGGAGGGATTGCTTTGCCGTGGCACAGGTACCTGTCTGTGTCCCAGCACCACAGGGCTGCCCTTGGGGCCACTGTCCTGGGGAGCTTCAGAGCTGTTGGCACCACTGAGACCCACGAGGAAGTTGGGTGGGATAATCCCAGAGCTCCTGGTGAAACACTGTGGCCCCCCACCAGGCTGTGGAGTAGGGGGTTTCAGGATTGTATCCCACCTCCGTTCCATATTGTCCAGGCTTCCTCAGCCGCTTTCCATGTGGGTTCTGCTCATCAGGAGGAATATGCTGGGAAAATCTGGTTTTTGCTTTCTGTGAAGCAACCAGTGTGTCTCCTCCGCAGCCCAAGGAGTCTTTCCCCTCCTCTGGTGAATCTTCAGTCCCAGTCTGTGGGTGCTGCAGCTGGAATTGAGATACCAAAGAGCCACAGGTAAAACACAGGAGCAGCCTGTGAGCCTGGCCTTGCATCCAGATGTGTGAGAGACTTGTGGAATGTGGAATTCAACCCCTATTTAACACTGAACCTTGTTTTTAAGTGCCCAAGGGCCCACAAATCCCTGTGGGCATCCCTCCTGCAGCCACAGGCAGCAGGGTGCAGCACTTCTCTGCCCCTTGGGCACGTTGATGTTTTTCTCTGCGGGTAAAAGCACTTTTTCTTGTTCCCCTGTGGTAATTTACTCCATGCTGGCAGGGCTGTGGCACTGGGAACCTGGTGTGTCCTCTTGTGAAGGTTAAAAATGTTCCTTGTGCTGAAGAGGATCTGGTGATAACTGAATAAACTCCAGTCTGTGATTACTCTGGGTAAAGCCAGAAAAGTCAAAGGGCAGCTAATTCCCAATGGCAGCAGCAGGGGAAGGATGGATATCGATGCCTGAGTGGATGCCCCACTGGACCCCTGGAGCAGCTGGATCTGTTGTCATTTGAGGTTGGGTGGGTGTCCAGGACACACCACTGGCCTTGTCATGGCTGTGCCCAGCTGGGATGGGGCTGGGTCGCCCCTGGTCAGGGGCATGGGACACAGCTGTGTGGAACCACAGCTGGTTTAACCCCAGGCACGTCCCTGCTCCCTGCTCAGAGCTCCTGCAGCAGGTCCTGGTGGGTTTTCCCTTGCAGAAAACACCTCCTGGAGACTTCCCATTCCCTCAGGCCCCTTGTGCTCTTGCTCAGCTCATGCTTAGGCTCTCACCCACCACAGAATAAACCCCAGCAGCCCACCCGTGCCTGGGCTCCACCCAAACTCACCTGCCCTGGGAGGGTGGGAGGCAAGGAAACGGGGGCGGGTTGGGCAGACAGCCCCAGGACTGATGTATTCTGTGAGGTGCTGCAGGCACAGAGCCTCAGGGCTGCTTTCCACTCCTTTCCCTTTCTCTCCTCTGCCCTCTGTGTCCTCTCTCTCTTCTCTCTCTCGTCTCTCTTCTCTCTCTCGTCTCTCTCCTCTCTCTCCTCTCCTTTCTTCTCCTCTCTCTCTTCTGTCTCCTCATTTTAATTATATTTTATTTTTTCCTTAACACTGAACACGTGGAAGTATTTGGAAGGGCTGGCAGTGGGGGTCAGTGGGGTCAGTGTCTGCCAGCCCGGGGTGTGCCAGCCCCATCCCCCAGAGTGTCCCATGGAGTGTCCAGGTGCACTGCAGCTGCACCAGGGTGGGGAAGAGGCTTTTTTTGCTCTGGGAACATCAAAGGAGATGCCAGTTTGGAGCAGAGCTGGCAGCAGGGCTGGCTACTGGGGTAAGGGATGTGGCCCAGGGTGACTCAGGGACTTGGCTGGGTCTGCTTTGCTTAGAGATGCAAAAATATTGATTTATTTTCGTGTTGTGCAGGTGGATTTATTGCTCCTGTGCTGTTTCCTCACCCCCAAGGCAGGGTGGGGCAGTGAGCATGTCCTGTGCCCCATCCCAGCAGCATTCCCAGACTCCAGGATGAGATGAGGGGCACATCCAGCCCTTCCTGCCATGGCCATGCCACGGAAGGGCATGGGATGAGCATCTTTCCTGCCCTGACTTTTCTCAGCATCCTCTTGCTGCCCCATGGGCTGGACCCGTGGGGTGTGATGAGTTTGTCCCTCCTGAGCCAGAGGATGAGCAATGCCACCACTGAGGGGACCTGGAGTCACCTCTTCCGCCATGGGAGGTCCCAGCCTGGCAGAGCCAGAGCCACCAGCTGAGCTGTGGTGTGGTTGTTTCAAAGTGTTAAAACAGGAAAAACTCCAATTTAATGAGTGGTTCAGCTTTCATGGAGTATAAAAGTCTTCAAGTTAATTGAAACAAGCTGGAAATGGGATTTTTTCAGAGTGAACAGAGGAAGCTGGGGGGGAAAAAAGAGCTTTGTGCTCTTCCTTGTGCCATTTGCTGCTGGCCATGTTTCAGGCTGGAGCTGTGTCTGCTGGCCAAGGCAGTCCCTGTCCCAGGGCTGTCGCCTTTGCAAATCACTCCCACTCTAGAGGAAAAAGATAAAAGCATATTTATAGCTCAAAAATGCACATAAAATCATAGGGATCTTAAAGCTCATCTCATTCCAGCCCCTGCCATGTCAGGGACACCTTCCACTATCCCAGGTTGCTCCAAGCCCCGTCCAACCTGGCCTTGGACACTTCTTTACTCCTGAGATGCTTGGGAATGGCTCCAGTCCTTTGGGGGTGTTTTACAGAGGCCCTTGGTGCACGATACAAACCCTTCTGAGAACACTTGGGAAGGTGTTACAGTGATTTTCATTGACCACCACTTGTGAAACGAGGTGCTATCAATGGCACTGGGGGGTGCTGCTGGTGGGACACTTGGTGACAGGAGGAGCTGCTGCAGGCACTCACTGCTCTCCATATTGTCCATATTATTTCCCAAATTTTCCTTTTTTCTCCCTGATGCACCACATTTTTTTTCCAAAGCAGTGTCAGCCCACAACTTCCCAGGTGCAGCAGCTCTGGTCCCTGTCCTCTCCCACTGCCCCCCTGGTGCTGGGCCTGGGTGGTGCCTCAGGGCATGGCCGTGACCTTCCCTGTGGCCCCACACGTGAGGGGCTGAGCCTGCCATTCTTCTCAGCTTTTACCTCTTTTTTTATTGTTTTAGCGAGGTGGGGGATGGAGCTTAGCTGGAGGAGAAAGAAGCAGTGGATTTAACTTGTGTTTTAGGAGTAGTCACCTGACCCAGCACCCCTTGAATGGCTGCAAAAGAAGAAATAGAGATAAAAATCCTCTGGCACAGAGCACTCACCCTCATTTACCTTGGTCTATTTATAAACTGTTTGGAAGGGTCACGATAACCCAAGCAGGATGCGGCGTCCCTGCGGGGGACATTCCCCAGCCCACGGATAAACTGTTTGGGTTATTTAGGATGTGTTAAAGCTGCTTACAGAGGCTGGAAATTTTTGCTAAGAGTGAGATTGGGAAGAGTGAGGGGTCTGGCTGGATGGCCCCAGGACTGCATCCAGGGAATTGCTGGATTTACACTGGATTTAGGATTCAGAAGGGCTGACAGCGCAGGGGACAGTCCCAGGGGAGCAGCAGCAGCAGCAGTTTAGGGCAGATCCACACCAGGTGGGTGATGGATAAAAATCCACCCATCAGCCCAAGCCAGACTTACTGTGTCCATGGAGCTGGAGGGTCACACTGCAAAAGGGCAGCTCCATGCTTGGAAAAGACCTTTGGGTCTGGGAATGACCCTGCAGGGCTGGATTCTGCACCCTTACCAGGGGCTGCTGACCCCACCTGTGTGGGCAGCCTCACACCAGGGGATCTGCCCATCTTGGCTTGGATTATTTTATTATATACTTCCCTTTTTGGGGCTGCAGGAGTGGCTGGCTCCAAGGTCAGGGCTCATGGGGCACCTTGGAGGTTTCTGTGTCCCCACCTGGCCCCAGTTCCCCTTCTCCACGTGCAGCCTCTCACTTTTAGTTTTGGGCTCCCTGCCTGCTCCAGGCTTTACATCCATGGGCCATATTTCTGATCTCTACATCCATTGTCCTGCTGGCTCCAAGCCCATGACTTTTTCAGCTGATTTTTGTTTCTTTTTTTACAGATTTCCTCTTTTTTACAGAGCTTCTCTGGGCGAGGCCAGTGCTTCAGATATGGGACGCCCCATCCTGGAGCTGCTGGGGCTCACTCTTGACCCTTCTGGGCACTGGGCACCCAGAGATCCCCCAAAGGGACCCACTGGCCCTGAATTAGGGCCGTGCATCTGATTCTGGTTTCCTGGTGTGCAGAGGGACTGGGGGGGTTTGCCCATGTCCAGGATGCAGCTGCTGCTCCTCAGCCCTGGAAGTGTTCTGGCTAAGCAGGCAACGTGCCAAAAAATGGAGGGAAACTCCTAAAATTGTGTATAAGTTGATGTCCAGCAGCACAAGAGGCCTTGTGGCCTCCTGAGGCCTCCTGTTACCAAACCTGGGGGTGCCCAAAGCTGTGGATACCAGCCAGAGACTGGTACCAAAATCTCGGCTCAGGTTCACTGTCCCCCTCTCCCTGGGACTTTTTCCTGTGTGGGAGAGGCCGTGTTTGTGCAGGATTTGCATCCGTGGCCGCAGGAAGGGCCGTGGCACCGCGGCCTCGTCCCCATCCTGGCCCAGCGCCCGTTTCCTCCCTGAGGGGCCCAGACAGGGCGGCCTGGACTGGGCACTCGTGGGGGCAGGGGGGACAGGGCTCATGGCCCCAAGGTGAGTGGGGGGCACTGGGATCGGGGGGAGACAGGGCTGGTCCCGATGCCCCCCTGCTGCCCCTGCAGAGCCCCCCCTGCATGCACACAGCCCCCCCCACTGCCCCAGTGCTTGTGTTCAGCCCCCCATGCACTGCCCAAAGCACAGCCATGGTCCCCCCAGCTGCACGGCCCCCCTGCACCCACAAACCCCCTCATTTCACTCACACAGGGCCCCCCATGTGCTGCCCTGATGCCCCCGTGTGCCCCCCAAGGCACAGCCCCCCAAGTACCAGCCCGCTGTATACATGGAGAGGGCATCCCTCAATGTGCTGCCCTCTCTGCATGCAGCCCCCCCACGTCACTGCCCCATGCAGCCCCCATCCCCTTGCAGTGCTCCCCAAGCCCCCCCAGTTTCCTTGCCCATGTGCCTGCATGCCCCCCCCATGGCACACAGCACACAGCAGCTTGCCACCCCAACTCGGGGTGCTGGTGGTCCCCACACCGGGCCCAGGGGCAGCACAAGGAGGTGTTTTGGCTGGGAACGTGAGCAGGGGCTGTTTTCCACCATCCTGTCCTCCTTGTCCCCACAAGGAACAGACACTTCTTGGTGCCAGTGATTCCCCTGCCCTCCCCAGGCACTCCCCTGGATTTTTTGGCAGCCACTCCAGACTGAGACCATGATTTTGGAGGCTGGTCAGCATCCACACCAGGACAGTGTCCCCAGCCCTGATCACCCATCACCTGTGTGGCCACCCCATGGCTGTGCTTGGCCCCTGGTTGGGGGATCTCTGGATGAGGATCATCCCTGGATAAGGATCTCTCTGGATCCTCATCCCCAGGTGCCATCCAGCTCCACCAGCACCATGGGGGTCCCAGGCAGGTTAGTCCCATGTCCCCACCATCACCAGGAGCTTGTCACCCTCTGCTCCAGCAGTGCTCTCTGTCCCCCAGCTCGGGAGGGGTTTAGAACCCCCATTTCCAGGGCAGGCTGCACATCTTCCACCCTTCCTGGGCTTGCTGCTGCGTTCTGGAGGTTTCCTGCTCCCCCCCACACCCCCAGCTGCCCATGGGGTGCTGGAATGGCTCAAACTCCTTCCCAGTTACAGCAAGACAGTTTTTGTCTGGGCTGTTGAGGTTTGCTGGCAGCCTTTGAGGGGGGTGGCAGCTTCTTGCTTCTTTAATTTTGCATCTTTTAGAGTTTGAGGGGCATTGTGTTCTGGGGTTTTTTTAATGGTTACCAACCACGCTGCTTGGGGGAAGCTCTTCCTTCTCAAACCCCTGAATCAGCCAGAGGAGCATCTCTCTTCATGGCTGCTCCCAAAACGCCTGCCAAGCTCCTCTGGATGGGATCTCTGCTCTGGGTCAGCCCTGCCCAGAGCTTCCTGATCCCGAGGGCAGCTCCCAGCTGCTGAGTGCCAGTGGCTGTGCTCCAGCTGGGCTCCTGCGGCTTCCTGACACAGAAATCCCCACATTTGCAAGGATTTGTTAGGCAAATCCCCCTGGCCACAGCCGAGGCACATCCCTCTGCCTGGCTTGGAGCAGGGGAGACTTTGTGGGTGCAGGCTGGGGGGACTTTGCTCAGAGCACCCCCTCCCCTGAAGTGGGGGGGAATCCTGTGCAGCACAGCCAGCGTGGGATCTGAACCATGATGCTCCAAAATACCCCAAATATGGGAGTTTTCCCCCCTTATTTTTTGGTCCTTTGCTGCTGAACTCACAGTGCCTGAGTTCCAGCTGAGGGTTTATAAAAAAATAGCAGCTTGAAATACCAGCAAGAGGTCACTTTGGGCTGCTCTGGCTTTACCAAATAGGCTTGTTTCTGGGGAAAAAGCCTTGGCCAGGTTGTGCAAGTGCAGATGAGAGGTGAGAGGTGCCAGGGTGTGTTCACTGGGGCTGAAGGAAAGGTGAGTGCAGGTGAGGAGGAGCCGCCGTGATGAACTTTTGCACTGCCGGGTGCAGAAAACCCCTACTGCTTCCTCCTCTCTGAATGCAGCTGATGGATGAAGTGGTTTTCCCCGGAGAGTTTTTGTGGCCACACCAGAACTTGGTCCCACGGGTGCCGTGCAGCCTGACCCTGGCTGTCCCCATGTCCTTGTGTCCCCCCATGTCCCCGTGCTGCCAAAAGCCTCCGCGGGGTCGGGAGGGCCGGGGGTGGTGGAGCAGGAGCGGCTGCGGTGCAGGACCTGCCCAGGGACAGACAAACCAACTACTGTGGACTTGCTATTTTTTTCCAGACTCTATTTTTTATGGACTCACTCTTTTCTCCCAGATTCACTCTATTTTCACCCCGTTTCCCCTGTTGGCAAGGGGAAGCACCCCAGCACCGTCAGCCCCGATTAACCCCTTTTGGCAGCGTCACCGCTTTGACCTTTAGGGTGACGGGTTCCGGGCTAATGACTAATGAATGACACCCGAGGGTGGGGATGTTTTGCCCAAACTCCGGGCTCTCGAGGCCGTGCGGGTGATGAGCTCACCCCGCTGCCCCGTCCCTGTCGTGTTTGTTCGCACGATGCCGCCCGTGACGGCAGCGGCCGGGGAGGGCTCTGAGCGAAAGCGGGGACAGGGAACTGGCCGCAGCGGCCATCCCGTGGCACGGGGAGAAGGAAGTGCCGCCCCGGGCCACTCCTCCTCACCATTTCCTCTCTGGGGCCGGTTTCTGTACGGATGAGAGCGGGGACGGAGGAGCTGCCGGCCCGTCCGAGGCCGGAGGCTGCGCTCGGCGGGCGAAGGGAAGCGCCGGTGACCGGCCCCGAGGGGACACTGCGGGTAACTGCGCTTGGCTCGGCTCCCCCGTGCTGCTCCCCGGCCCTCAGGGATCACCAGGGCACCCCTCGGCTACTTCCAGCTCCATCCCCGCCACTGCCTCCTGCTCGTCCCCCAGTGACTCCTCTCCCCTAAAAGCCGCTTCGGTTTTGCAGGGATGCTCCTGTTCCCGGTGGTTTTGGATGCTTCAGGCTCTTGCCCTCTGCTTGCTGTCCTGCCCGTCGGTTTTGGCTTTGGGGCTTGGCAAAAACTGGGGCTGGGAGCGGGGCTGGTGGGGGGTTTTGCATCGCCCTGGCTGTCACCCCTGTCACTCTGCGCTGTTTTCGGGGGGGTGGGCGCCTGCATCCCCCGAGCTCCGGCTTTGAATCAAACCACGTTGCTCGGCTTGTTTCCAAACGGGCCCTTCGGGAAGCTGCAGTTCGGGGTGCCGGGGCCGTGCTGGCCTCTGCCGGCGTTCCGGATTTCTGCTGGCAGCCACTGACCCCTGCGATCCGCAGCTCCCACTGCAAGCGGCTGCCTTGTTCCACCCTCCCCATGGAAATGCTCGGGTTTGGATGGAAGGGGTTGGCTTCCAGCTGGGAGCAGTGGGTAAAAATCTTTAGGATTTTCTAGCTGTTCCCTTTTCCCAGCGGCTTAGCGCATCCAAAGAGGCGGAGGCTGGGGTGCAGCTGTCCCAGCTTTAACCAGGAACACGGTCCTCTGCTGGCGTCTCCTGCCACCAGCGGCTCTTGCCGCCCGCCCGGGGGCTGTCCCCATCCCGCTCCCCTCTCCCAGGCTGCCCACACAGGCTCCTCTCTTGTGGAAACCTTGTTTCGGAGGAGCAGGGTGACACACGAATGCAAACACTGCAAGAGCCAAAGGAGGAAAGCTGGAGGCTTCCCAAGAGTGTTTCCAAGTGCAAGTTTTCTGCAGTGTCCAGGCTTGGCAAGGAGCAGTGACTATGACAGTGTTTACACGAGCACTGGGATGCTGCAGACCGAATTCCCGGGTTCTCTTTCATCTCTTTCTCCCTATTGTTTCCACCAAACATTAAATTAAGCTGCTGAAAGTGCATCACTGCCGGCTGGCACAGCCTCCTGCCCGGCCCCAATCCAACACTCGGTGTGCAGGGGCTGCTCTTAGAAACTTCCAGTGCTATGTAAATACCAGCAGGTATTAGGGTCTGAGTCATGGTATTAACAGGGTTATTATACTCGTGACTGGACAGATTCCTTGCTCAGGATGGGATTTTGTCCTCCCACCCTGCCGTGCTCGGCTCCTCTGGAGGGTTGGGCATCCCATGCTGGTGGGATGGATGTGCTGTTTGGGCCTTTGGGAAAGAGGGTCTTGAACATCTCCCAGCTCATGCGCTCAGTCCTCACCGTTTCCCATTGGCCTTGTAGGGGCTTCAGGCTCTCTGCACAGACATGGCAGTGGGAGAGTCAGCTCTGGACTGTGAGGAGCCAAATCACTTCATGCTCCAGCTGGAGCAGCACCTGGCTGTCTGGCAACAACATCCACAGGGAGTGTTTGGGGTGTCCCATGTTTTCCTGCCAGGAGCAGCCTCCCAGTACTAAAAGGGAGCCTGAGAAAGGTGGGGACAAAATTTTAGC
The DNA here is from genome assembly GCA_013400975.1 of Atrichornis clamosus. Classification (NCBI taxonomy): domain Eukaryota; kingdom Metazoa; phylum Chordata; class Aves; order Passeriformes; family Menuridae; genus Atrichornis; species Atrichornis clamosus. The sequence continues at coordinate 18,460 of WBMZ01004989.1, forward strand.
AGGGCCTGTTATGATAGGACAAGAGGTGATGGTTTTAAACTAAAAGAGAGTAGATTTAGACTGGAAATAAAGAAGTTTCTTACTATGAGAGTGGGGAGGCCCTGACACAGGTTGCCCAGAGAAGTTGTGGCTGCCCCATCCCTGGAAACATTCCAGGCCAGGCTGGATGAGGTTTGGAGCAACCTGGTCCCTCTCCATGGCAGGGGATTGGAATGAGATGAGCTTTAAAGGTTCCATCCAACCCAAACTATTCCGTGATTCTGTGATCCTTCTGCTCCCTAAAACTTCTCCTGTAAATTCCTACAGCCTCCCCCCTGGCATTTAGCCAATCCCCTCCACACCTGC
>WBMZ01004989.1:18837-41373 GCA_013400975.1 Atrichornis clamosus
TTCCGTGATTATCCTTCTGCTCCCTAAAACTTCTCCTGTAAATTCCTACAGCCTCCCCCCTGGCATTTAGCCAATCCCCTCCACACCTGCATGGGTTTGGGGCTGAGAAAACTTCACCTTGTGTTTGTGTCGATGTGTGTCAGGGCCTGGAGAGTTTTCTCATCCACGGCTGAGCTCTGGAGTGTCCCTGTTCCTTTGGGACCATGGCCTGTGCTGGTCTGAGCTGCAGGGGCTGCTCCCCAGTGGCTTTGGGGACAGTTGTCCCTTTGGGGACCTTCAGGCACAGTGTGAGCAAGGCAAAGTGTGCAGGGTGGAGAGGAGTAAGGCTGCGACACCAGGGTGGTGTGGGGACAGCCCAGGGCTCCCACTGGAGTCTCTTGGGTGGCATCCCAGGTGATGGTGGCATCCAGCCCTCCTCCCTGGTGCTGCCTCAGGGCCTCATTGTCGGATCTCGTCTGGCTGGTTTTGCCTTTGCACGCCAAACCCTGCACAGGGTCAGGAATTAGGTCAGCAATTAGCACTCGGGGTTAATTGCTGCACAGCAGTGGCAGGTCCAGCCATGAGCGCTGGGCTCGCTGGCTGCCAGCACATGGTCCTGAAATCAACTTGTCCCTGGAGTGGGGGCAAAGCTTTGCTCACGTGTCCTGGCATTTCAGAGGAGCCAGGAAAGGGGTGAGGGGTGAAGCAGGGAGGCAGTGGGAGCATCTCCCGGTGCCTGTGGCTCCCACACAGCTCCTGGGGTGCCCTCAGTGCCAGCGGCCACGGCGTCAGCCTCGCGCAGGGGAAGTAAAGCCTTGGCCAGAGCGTGACTTTGTGCAGGTTGGCGACTTCCTGAAGTGAGTTAATAACAAACTTCGAGACCTTGTTCTCTCCAGAGCCGTGGTGCTTTTGGCAAGACCCACGGTTCATTTTTCAGGGCGGATGATTAAAGCAGCTTCCCTCACACTGCCCGTGCCAGCTCCCTGCTCGGGGGCTGGCGGTGTCACAGCAGCAAATTGTCCCTTGTGTCAGCGCTGCTGTGGCCCACAGGTGCTGGGAAAATGCTTCTGCCTCCTCCAGCCTTGTGCCAGGCAGGGTGGGAGCCATCCCTGGGGTGGCAGCACAGGGAGGAGGTCCTGTGTGTGGCTGCATCCAGGCCTGCAGAGCTGTGTCCTCCCGGGGCCTTCCCTGCTGGGTCTGTGCCTCTTGTCACATCCCGCTGCTGGAGCATGGCCTGTCCTCCTCCTCCTTGGCCAGCTGAGGCTGTCGATGCAGATGGCTGTCCGCAGGGTGACCATGTCCCTGTGCTCTGCTGTGCAGATCCAGGGTCCCCTGCAGGAGGGACACAGTGGCTGCCACATGTGCAGGGGGGTGAGTGGGTGGGCACGGGGGCAGGGAAGGACCGTGGGGGTTGCAGGGTGCAGCCCCACTCCTCTTCCCACAGCCATGTGCTCCTGGCAGGCTGTCACAGCCACTCTGGCTCTCTGGAGCCCCTCTGAGCCCTCCCCATCCAGGGGCAGCTCTCATCTCACCTCCCTGCCTGGCACACCCATCGGCACAGCCAGGAAAAATCCTTCCCCCGGGAGATTTGTGCCACTACAGCCAGCACGGTAACAGCAAGGTACCCCCACACCCTGAGAGGTGTCCGTGGGTGCACGAGTGGCTGTTCCCCACAGGGGTGTGTGTGTGTGTGTGTGTGCCTGTGCTGGCACACAGGTGGGGCTTTGTGTCCTCCTTCAATTTAACCGGTGTAGGGAAAGAGGGCTGGGCAGCTCTGGTTCAGAGCAACAGGTCAGGCTGTCCTGCTGTCCTGCCTCTTGCTCACAGCAGAGCCTCTGGCTTTGGCCCCAGCCAGCTCTGATCTTCCCTCTTCATCTGAAGGCAGAGTTGGGTTTGAGTTATGCACCAATTTGCATTTATTTGCACTGAATTTCACCTGCAATATTGCACGTCTGGGCCGTCTTCCAGAAAGTTGGCTTAGCTCTGAAAGTCTCTGCCACCTTGCCATTGCTGATTGCTGCAGGTTTCTGCCCATTAGAAAGTGGGATCTCTGTCTAATTTCACTGTTACCGGTCACTTCCTGATCTTATGAAGATTGATTTTGCCATCATTCCTTTTCTTTTCAGAAAGAAGATGATATGAATGGGCTGTAAGAACCAGACGAGATGGATGAAGAGCTGCCCTGTGCTGAGGTGGATGGAAAAAGTGTCCCCTGGGATGTGGGAGGGAAGATGCCCTGTGTGGAGAGCGATTCCACAGGAGACACACCCAGAGTGGAGAACGATGCAGGAGGGATTCCCCAGGCTGAGACCAGCTCGAAAGAAGAGGCTCCCTGTGACCCAGGAATTGTTTTCACTGAAGGCAGTGTGGAAGGAGAGACGCTGGACCCTGGCAGTGGTGGGGAAGAGGAGACTCCCAGCCCTGGCAGTGATGGGAAAGGGGAGACTCCCAACCCTGGCAGTGATGAGGAAGAGGAGACTCCTGGCCCTGGCAGTGATGGGGAAGAGGAGGCTCCTGGTCCTAGCAGCAATGGGGAAGGGGAGATTCCCGGCCCTGGCAGTGATGGGGAAGAGGAGATTCCCATCACTGATAGCGATGGGGAAGGGGAAATGCCCTGTGCTGAAAGTGATGCAAAAGAAGAGGCGTCTTGCTCTGAGAGTGATGCAGAAGAAGTACCAGATACTGAAATCCCTGATGCTTCCAAGAAAATAACTTCTATTTCCTCTCCCTTACGGGCAATCATCCACCTGCGCCGGCGGTACCGGGGGCTAAAGAAAAGCCGCCTGCATTTAGAGCTCCCTCGGGAAAAGTCTGCAGAGTTTGTCCACACGAGGCTGCTGCAAAAGCAGCTCTCCCTGAGCAGGACTGGCCTGTATGGCCCTTCCATGTCCTTCTTTAACCAGTCTGGCTTCGAGAGCTCCCAGTACTTCACCTTCGACACATCCACGGAGCAGGACGCTGTGAAAAGGTGCAGGCGGAAAAAGAGCCGGAGGAAATCCAGGATGGTCCTCTACCCAGATAAAACAAAAAGATACCTCCCAGCAGAGGAGAAAAGCAAGGCAAAGCGCTGCCTCCTCTTGCTCATTGCCATTATCTTCTTCCAGATTCTCAATGCAATTGAGAACCTGGATGACAACCTCCAAAAATACGACCTGGATGGTTTGGAGAAAACAATGCACCGGGAAGTATTTGGGCAGAAGGTTGCTGTGGAAAGTATTGTGGAATTGCTGAAAGACTACCTGGCTACCCACATCCACAACAAGCCTCTAGTAATCTCTTTGAATGGCCCGACAGGAGTTGGGAAGAGCCACGTTGGCTGGTTGCTGGCCAAACATTTCCGTTCTGTCATGGACAATGACTTTGTGCTCCAGTACTTTGTTATGCATCACTGCCCCAGCGGGGTGGCTCCCCTTACCTGTGAAATAGATCTGTCTAAGAAGATTTCTGACATGGTTACAAGGGCTGAAATAGAGGAGAAGACACCACTGTTCATCCTGGATGAGGTTGAACTCATGTCCCCAGTCCTGCTGGATACGCTCAGCCGCTTCTTTGAACCCAATCAAACCAACGAGTTCCTCAATGCCATCTACATTTTAATAAGCAACATAGGAGGTGGTGAGATAACAAAGTTCGTTATCCAGAATGCATCCACTGAGCTCCTGCATCAGCAAAGGGGAGCTGAAGAGCTGCTGAGCATCATCCAGCCAGCCCTGGTCAGTACCCACCCTCTCTGGAAGTCTGCAGACATCATCCCATTTGTTCTTCTGGAGAAGGCTCACGTCATAAAGTGCTTCCTAGAGCAGATGAGGAGGGAAGGGCTCTACCCTGACCAGAAGCACATTGAAAATTTAGCCAATCAGCTCAGTTACTACACTACAGGGGACAAGCAGTACTCCAGGAAGGGCTGCAAGCAGGTTGCAGCCAAAGTCAACCTCCTGTAGGGATTTACAGCAGAGACCAAGCCCTGCTCTTGGGATCTGCAGAATTCTGTGCTCACGAGGAGTTTGTTACAGCAGGCTGTGGTCAGGGTGTCTTTTCTCAGCCCTGCACTGGCTCTGTCCTAGGCCAGGTAGAGGGATGGCAGCCTGGGCCTTTTTGTCTCTGTTCTCCTGCAGGGACTTCCTTTTTTCCTGACGTTCCGTGAATAAGGAAGGGCAAGGGAGCCCAAGCCAGCTCCCAATAATTGCAAAACGCTTTGTCCCTCACATTCTCGTTTGGGATCCTTGTCAGGAGCTGCAGGATATAAATAGGAGGATGAAACCCTTCCCCGGGTCACTGCCCCTGCAGAACACATCACCTGACGTGTCTCACTCCCTCCCAGGCTCACAGCCACCAGCTCTTTGCTGTTCTTGGTCCTGGCTGGTGTGTGCAGAGCAGAGGCAGGGCTGGACACCTGGAACTGAGACAATTTGTGTCTCCTGCTCCCCCAAAAGTGCAGGCAGTCAGAGCTCTGCCTTCCCCAGCTCCTACGTGACCACATCCTCCAGAGAACACTTCTTGGACCTATTCCTGAGCTGTTGCTCCTCTGAGCTCATACCTGAGCTCACCTTTGGCACCTGCAGTGAGATTTCTGCCCTGCAGGTGTGTTTGGGCTCACCTCAAAAACTGCTCAGCTGTGCCAGCCAGTGCAGAAATAACCTGGATTGTTTCAGGTCTGGTGGTGCCAACTCGTCCTCAGAGCTCTTCTGCTTTTCCTCCTGGGGACACGTCACCATGGTCAGTCATTCTCTACAAAGCCCAAAGCAGCAACTGGTGTCTGTTGAGCAACACGCTCTGGAAAAGACAGTTTGGGCTGCCTGGGCTGAGGCAGTGGGATCCTGGGCTTGTTCCCAGTCCTGAGAGGCCAAGAAGAGGCTCTTTGCCAGTGAGGCCCGGGTGAGATGTGGCCTGGGAGCAGCTCGGGAAGAGCACACGTCCTTGTTTTGAGCAGGAAAACTCAGCAGGTATTGCTGTCACTGTGTTTTCAGGTTGTGGTTTTGTACAAGATTTCTACAACTCGCTGTGAATTACCAGAGGAGTAACCCCGTGATGTTTGCACTGGGGGTTTGAGTCATCTCTTTCTAATTGTTGGTCTCCAAAGACTCCATCACAAACTCCTGCTTCTAGAGCTATTGTCAGAAATAAACCCAAACTATCCCGAATAAAATCATCCAAAATACATTTCTTTCATTTGACTGAAATGTGGTTTCCTCCCAGATTTCTCTTCTGGAGCCATGTGGCTGCCCTGCCATGCCTGTGCTTCCTGGTGACTCGGGCTGGGAGCGAGGCTACAGCTTTGTGGTGTGTTTTTTGCAGACCACCTCAATGCAGAGTGGGTGCAGCAGCTCCAGGTGTGCTCCTGGTGAGCCCCATCCCAAACCCACGCAGTGCAGCAGTGCCAAAAGCTGGGTGCTGAACATCTCCTCCATCTAAGCCACCTCCTAAAGTCAAAGTGTCCTCAAAACCCAACGTGTGTGAGCTGGTAGCTTAGAGAGTCTTTACCAGTAGCACAGTTAGGATGATTTTATCCTGGAAAGAAACTTCTCAGGAACCAGGGCTCCCCTCCTCTTCCAGCTGGGAGAAGGGCAGATGTTAGTTCTGATTTTCTTCAACAAGGTTTCTTGTTTATAAGTGCCCACCATGGGGTGTTTGTTTGTGCCAGAGGTCCCTGGGTGCCTCCACACCAACCATCACCCCGTGCAAGAAGGGAGGGTGACTTCGAGTGGAGCTGAGCATCTGCAGAACTTCTTTCCACCCCTCTAAGACTCACCTGCCCTAAATGAGGCCCTTCCCTGAGCCTGAGTTTTGCTGAGGCACCAGCCCACGGCCTTGCACCCACCAGGAGCTGCACTGAGTGGCTCTGGGCTCTCCATGAGCAGCTCAGCACCCTCGGGTGCAGCAGCGCAGGGCCCCTCGTGCCTCTGCATGGTGACATCGGGGACAAGTTGCACCGTCCTGCCTCCCCCTCCATCTCACCCCACTGCTGCAGCTCAGCTCCTTCCCAAAGCAAAGCTGTGCCAACTGCTTTGCACAAGGCATGGGATGTGCTGTGCACTCTCAAGACCTGCCAAGGTCTTTGCCTCCCACGAAGCTGCTCTCAGTGCTCAGAAGTGGGGCTCAGCTCCCTGCTGCATGAAGACCATCTCATCCCTCAGCCTCTGGAGCCTCTGGAGGCCCTCGTCAGAAAGCACAGCAACCTCCAGGTTATGCAGAGGACTTCCCCTGCCAGAAGATAAGGATGTCTGCCCAGGCTGTCCCCAGTCCCAACTCGATGCAGGACTCAAAGCCCAGCTCAAATGGCTCCTCAGGCTGTCCCCAAACCCAGTCTCTCCCAGGATCCCAGCTCAGACCTCTGTCCTTGCTCTCCCTGGCCCCAGCTGCCCTGAGTTGCTCTGCAGAGCCACCAGCCCTGCCAGGGCTCTCAAGGCAGTGGAGCTGGCACGTGGGCGACCCACGGTGCTGGGCACAGAGCCCCATGGCTCATTCCTCGGTGCTGTGTCCAAGGGAAGCTGGTCTGAGGGAATGCTAAGGAGACTGGAACCTCCTCGTCTCCCATGGTGGCTGTGCCAGCCCTGCTGGGGTTCCCCACCTTTGTCCATCACAGGAGCACTTCAGGCTGTGTCAGAGGAACGAGAACATCCCAGGGAGTTGCTCATCCACTCCCACACTGCCACGGCCTGGCACAGCCCCTGGGGCTGGGATGATGGGCCTGGATTGGGAAGTGAGCAGGTAATCCTTGAGCACATCCAAGGCCAAAGCTCCAGGAGCATTGTGGCTTATCCTTGGTCCCACACTGTCTCTTGGAAGCTCACACGCTCCTGGCATGGGATCCAAGGCTCTCCTGGAGAGCTTTTTCTCCATGGTATGGCTGAGATGCCAAGGCTGTGGTAGTGCACTTTTGCCAGAAACTTTGTCCTCCTGAACCTGATGTGGATTTATTTATTCAGTTGAATTTTCCAGGGAAAATGCTGGTTGAGCTAAGGGGTGGGACTGCAGCTGAAAGATGGAGAGAACACCCCCCAGCTGGGGCACTTGGGCTGCTGGTCCTGCTCTCCCCCTGCTCAGTCGAGCTGTGAATTGCAGGGCTTCTTTACTCATAATAGCTTCTTTTTTTTGTAATCAAAACATCTGGAAATAGGACTTTCTATGAGATATTATTAGGGATAAAAAGAATTCCTGGGGCAGCTTCTATCCGTGTGCCTTCATCCAGCTCCTGTGGATCCCCAGGTGAATGGGAACTGCCCAACCGGCAGGAGCTGCCACACAGAACTGCTGTAGAGGTGGCTGTAGGTGGCACTGGGAAGCCTTCCTCGGTTGGCAAGAGCTCTTCCTGAGCCAGGGACACACTTCTGTTGTGCTTGGAGCAGTGATTTGTGGAAGGCTGCTCCCACCCTGCTGCTGACACTGTGTCTGACCCGCTGGTTCAGCAGCTCCAGCTCCTGGCTGTTCCCTGTCCCGGGCTGGCTGTGGCTCAAGGGGACAACTGCAGGTTCTCTGCACCTCACAACTGCATCCCAAAGCCAGAGTGGGGCTTGGGCCAAGTTCCCTTTTTGCATTTGCCCTGGGGAAAGTGCAGAGTGGTTCCAAACAGGAGTGTACTGAGGATGTGGGAGCAGCTGCTGTTGCTGCCCGTGAGAGCACGGCAGTGAGGGAGGAGGGTAAAAGGGAGTATGAAATAGCTCACGTCTTGAAGCATGGAGACTGTGACCACATTGGCTGGTCTGTGCTGCAGCTTTCCCAGGGCAGGGATCAGGACAGGGATTCCGTGGCACTGCCAGCACTGTGAGACCTCAGTGTAGCAGCTGTGTCACCTCCCGCTGCACCTCCTGGCCAAAGACTCACTCATCTGAAGTGAAAATTAACCTGCCCTGTAACAGCCTCGCCTGACATCTCCCAGGAGCCCACCCCACAGGGATATCCAGACGTGCTCAGGAACCCTGCCCTAGCACAGCTGGAGCCATCATCCCTGTGGGAGCTGTGTTGGAGGAGTGCTGGTATCCAGCTCAGCTCCCTTGGTGCTCTGCTGATCCAAGTGCTCAGCCTGTAGCCTGACATTTCCTCTTGCCCCACAACCATGGACCTGCTTGGCCATCACGGGACCTGACCCTTGTCTTCCTGGCTTGCCACTGCACCCATCTCATCCCTGGGTGTTGCTCCATCTGGATATTTGGGTTGTTCTGGATTCTTGGTTGGACATGGCCATGTCACGCCTGCTCTGGTTTTCCATGCAGGTGCTGTGGGATGATCCCTGCTGGACCCAGGGTGCCACTCCCCTTTCCCGAGGGAGCAGCCCTGCTCCTGCTGCCCCCTGATATGGGGCACCTTGGTGTGGGGGGCCAGGAAGAGCTGGTGGGGAGCACCAAGGGGGGCCCCGTGTCCGAGGCACCAACCCCCTCCTCACCACGGGCCTAAAGCTGCAGTGGACAGTGGCACCCCTCCCTCTGGTGCCAGCTGTGTCCAGGACAGGACCCGTGTTGGCAGAACCCCCCGTGGCACCAGGAGAGCCCCCTGAGCTGTGCACACGTGGTTCCCAGCACCTGCGCTCCCCTCCCTTCCAAGGAAGCTTTGCTCTGGGCTGCAGGAGGAGCAGCTGGGGCTGCCCAGGGGAGGGAGCAGCCCGGGTGCTGCAGGTGAGTGGCCTGGCTGGCAGAGGTGTCACCTGTGGTGTCCCTTGGGGTGGGTGTGCAGCCCAGCACGCTGCTGCAGACCCACTCCCAGCCTGGCCCTGCTCCGTCCCACCTTTTTTCCATGCTGGTGTTGGAGATCTCCCATCCAGATTCTCCCATCTTCCAGTGGCAGGAGGATCCTTGTTGTTTCCTGAGAAAGGACTAAAAGCTGGAGACCAGTTGACCCTCAAATTGCTCCTACACGTGAGCTGGGAGGGTTTCAATTTGCATAGTGATAATGAATTGCTTTCACCAAGCTTGGAGCACTCCAGGCAGGAATGCTGTGGTTCCCAGGGCACTCCTGTGCTAGGGATGTGGGAGCAGGAATGGGATGTGCCTTGCGTTTCTCCGTGGGCATGGCCCAGCTCCAGCCAGAGGAGTGCACGTACACATTCTGCAGGAGCTCTGGATAACTTCAGCTGCCTTCGGGAGAGGAGCTTTGGATTTAAATATTCCTAAAAAGGACCTACTCCCAGCTGCCTCCATTAATCCAAGCTGCCTGTCTAAAGCTGCCTGCAGAGGTGGGTGCTGGCTGCTGGGGCCAGTCTGGCTGCAGGGCTGAAATCCTGGGGTTTCCCTGCACCACGGGAGGTGTGGTGACAGCACTGGACAGAGCTCTCTCTTGCACATCCCAGCACCACCCCAGCCTTGCTGGGCTTCCCTGAGTCCCCCGAGTGCTGCTGGAGCTGCTCCCACTGCTCTGTGCCCACCCAGCAGGGCCTTGGCCTCACTCCTGGTGCCTCTGGCTGTCCCAAGGCCCACAGAGGATCCGTGATGTTGGCCCAGGGCACCTGAACAGTGTTGGCAGAGAGATGCAGCTGCAGGTACCCCTTGCAGGGGGACAGTGATCCCATCCCCACATGCACTGGTGACATGTCCTAATGCACAGGGCAAGGAAAAGCTCTGCCAATCCCTACAAGGGCCTTGTTGCTTTCTTTCCAACTCCTGTGGTCATCACTAAACAGAGGAGTGCCACCATGGAGGCAAACTTTGAGCCCAGTGATGGCAGGGGAAGATCAAGGGCTGCAGTAGAGGAGAAAAGAACAAGGACAGCCCAGGTAAATTAGAGCTTTCCCAATGCCTGTGGACGGTGCAATCCCTCCGAGGGTGCAGAGGGAGTGTCTGCAATGGCTTTTGAGTCCATGCAGTGATGGGGGAACTCTTTGAATGGTGGGGGGAGAACAAGCACCCCCTCCCCTTGGGAAGGAGGAGGAGGCACAGGCAAATATGGGAATGAATGCATCACCTGTGAGCATCTAGAAGAGATGGGAGGAATTACATCCAATATTTTTCAAGATAAGTTGTAACCATAGAATCTCCTGTGGCAGGATATTCAAAGAATAGCTGGTAATAGTTACTGGGACGAACTGGAAAGAGTCTTCCAGAGCTGGGGAAATGAAATATTCCATAAATGGTGGGGGGAACAGAGTCAAAGTCAGAGACAGACACAGTTTGTCTGCCCATAGAATTTGGAGGGGAAGGGGAGCTGAGAGGCACTCAAGAACTGCAGGAGACAGGCTTGGGATGGAAAGCATAAATTGGAGGAAAGGTCTGAAAGAAGGTGCTGCAGAGGAGGGTGAGGGTGAGCAAATGCACGTTCCGGGATGGGGAGGGTGAAGGGCTGGAAGGAAAACAAGCCTGGGGGCACCGCAGCACTCACACTCCACAGGAGGGATAATACCCCGGGGCTCGAGAACGGCAAACATCCCATTAAAATGTATAAATAGGTGTGTTACATATGCAGGGGATGAAGTAATGCAGGGCCACGCTGGAGTAGTGTGGCCATATTTGGGCACCTCCTGGGGAGGGAGGGAGCCCTCGGTGCTGTTCCTCCCCAGCATCCTGCCGGGAATGGGGAGCGCGGGACGGGAGCGCAGGAGGGGGAGCGATGGAGCCCGGGGAGAAGTTTCAGGTGAAGCATGACAAGAGCTTTCAAATATGCAAAACACTGGCAGAAAGGAGACAGCGGCGCTTGGTTCTCCCAGCCTTGCTCGGGCAGGGTGTGGAGTTGGCTCCGGAGAGGGAGGTTTATGTAAAAGTTTCGGAAAATTGCTGGAGCTGTGGAAGTGAAGCTCCAAACTGGATTGATTAGAGAGGCTGCAGAATTGCTGCCACTGACCCCGGGGACAGAGGAGGGTGGATTAGCCAGAGGCACAGGATTCTGCTCAGTGGTCTCAGGAGGTCCCACCTCGCCTGTTCTCTGTCACCCCTTGTGCCTGTCAAGGGTCCAGCTGTAAGTTCCCCCTGCCCAGCACACAGCTGCTCTCACTGGCTCTCACTCAGCCTTCAGAGGTTACACCAATTTGACACCACTCCTCTGCAAGGGATTTGGTTCTGTCCCTAAAATACCTGGATTTAGGTGCAAAGTTTCAGGCAGCTGCATCTGAAAGCTGTCAGGCTGGGGAAGTGTGGTGAGATCAGTGAGTCACTGCCCAGATGGATTGATTTCCCAGGTGGGATGGGTGGGAAGGACAAGGGAAGCAGCCAGCACTGAAGCTGGAGTGTGCAGAAGAGTTAATCACATCATAAACTAATCTGGAGCCTCATTTACTTCCCCTTGACACTTTCCCATTATCAATCCAGTTTATCAATATATATTGGGTATTATTTTAGGGTCTATAGCTAGAGCTGCCTCAAAGGACCTGTAGCCGTGCCCAGGAAGTGCCTGCAGGAGGGACAGCCCTCCCCAGCACGGCTCAGCATTGCCCACTTACAGATGTGGGGCTGGTGGCCTCTCCCTGTCTCCCTGGGCAGGACAGAGCTCTGCAGTGTGGGAGGTGACATCAGCCCCTGCTCCTCCTCCAGCTGTGGAGGTCACAGCACAGGGCCTCTCCATGCGGGATACACACAGTCCAGGAACTTCTGCGGATGCCAATCTGAGTTCACTGGCACTGCGCTTCCTGTGATGTCTTATCAGTTGATCCCTCAGGCTGGGATTCAGCTGCCCTAATTTTGGTAACTTGAGGAAATCTGAGTAAGTCTGCCTGGGATTTCCCCATCCCTGCCTCCTGAAAAAAGCCTGCCCAGGAACACAGGCCTGGGAAAAGACCAGCTGGAAAACCTTCCCTGAGCCACAGCTCGTGCTTTGGGCTCCCTGGGCAGGGTTGGACCCCTGGGCCCCATGGTGCCTGTGCAGCCCCCAGGTTATTCCAGCCTGTTCTGGATCTGTGCCCCTTGATGTGACAGCACAGTGCTGAGGGAAGCACTGCTGCATCCCACCCTGCCACGGTACCCAGCCATCCTCAGCCAGCACCTCACACCTGGGACAGAGGGAGTTGCTGCTGGAGCTCCTGCAGGACACACTCGTGCTGTGGGACAGTCCAGCCTAGTTTGGGATGAGAGCAGCGGATACTCTGGGCTCCGGGGCATCTTTGTGGGCACATCTCACCCTGCACTTGGCTCTTACTGCAAATGGTGCCTCTCCCTCTGGGCCTTTTCCCTGGGGATGTGCCTAGAGCGAGTACCATGTTCCTCCCATCTCCCAGCCTCGCTGCTCCAGCCTGGGGCTCCCCTCCAGATCCTCATGGCATCAGCTCCAGCTTCCCCAGAGGGACATGGAGGAACCAGTCTCAAGGAGTCCATCCCTCACCAGATCCTGGCACCTGACCCCTAGGAGGTGAGTGGGCATTTTTGTGGCCAGCAGGTGATGTGTGAAAGAAAGTAAAGCATTCATTGCAGCCAAACCCTCTGTTTTCACTTGTACCTTTGCCCCTCTCCTGCTCCTATCCAAATGTGCTGCACTATCCAAACTCTCTCACTCAAACCAGACCCTTGTGGTGTCTTGCCTGTTCCTTGGAGGATAAAAAACCAAAAAAAAAAAGAAAAAGAAGAAGAAGAAAAAAAAAAGTCAACATCCTGGAGAAAGAAATTCCTAGAATTTATGTTTCCTTTTAAACTCTCTGAGCCACCATCACAATTTATGTGCAGCAGTAGCTGCAGGTATGACTGAAATCAGGAAATCCTGTGTCATGTTCCCAGCTGTCTGCAACTTCCATATTTTCCAAAGCTGTGGCTGAAGGAGTGTGTGCCCTCTTTGCAGGCACAACCTGGTGTTTCTGTCGTGTGCTTTTCCTGCCATATCACAGCAAACTGCCCACTTCTTCCTGAGATGACTTCATACATTCCCCCTGTGGGACCAAGGTCTCTGAGTCACGGGCTTGCTTTGCCTTCTACGAGGTCCTGCATCTCCCTGGGTGCTGTGGGGGCCTTGGAAAGTCAGTTCTGAGCTTTTCCTTCGGGGATAAGCTGCTGCTTTGGCTTCAAGGTTGCTGCTTCTCTCTTCAACATGGAGAAGGGCTGGTGTGCCCTGGGTTTGCTCCAGCCATTCCGGGTGATTTAATGAGAGTGTCTGCCCCTCCCTGCAGAGCCCTGCAGCACAGACTGCACAAACAGCGCTGCATTCCTGGGTGGCTCGAGGTCAGAACATGATGCTGAATATTGCAGAGCATTTTGGCCTGATGTGACCTGGTGTCCTCAGCTCCACCAGTGCTGTGGCCTCTGTCACCACCAGCTGCAAAAGCCACTCCTTGGTACATCCTTATGTCAAACATCGAGCACTTCCAGCTCTGAATGCTGCTCCTGATGCATCCACGGCTCAGTTTTTGCCTTTGGGGGTCAGTGAAATGCACTGAAGTCTCTGGGTTAGAAAGGGTGGATGAAAATAAAATTCTTTGCATCCAACTCGACAGGTATTTTTTCTTCTTCTTGCACCTGGTGGGCAGAAAATCTGCTGCTGGCAGTGCTGATTCATCTTAGTTCTTCTCAGCTGAGGAGGATCCAGTGACCTGCTTGGACAAGCTCACCTGGGAGTTATAAAGACATCCCTGTGTAACACTGGCATGACAATAATGGGTAACGGGGATTGGAAATAAGAACAGGATTTGTCCCTACAGGTCCTCCCATCTTTCTGGGGCTCCTTCTGAGGCTGGGTTGTTACTCACCTCCCTCCAGCTGGGCGTTGGGCAATGCTGGGGAGGTGGATTAGGGGGGTGAGAGGTGGAACTTCACTGGGAAACCTGTACGTGATGAACAGCAGGTGATGCCACAGGTGCCAGAGCTGGAGCCAACCCCTGGGTGCCTGAGCTGCCTGTTAACTGCACCAGGTGACACAGCTCATATGGTGGGACGGCTGGAAAAAACTGAATGGATCTGTCTTTCTCCTTGGATATGATCCTGACAGAAATAAAGGTGATAGTTGAATGTAGTACTGAATCTTTGATTTTGTCTTTAACATCCACTCAAGTCCCAAGTGTCCGGTTCCGGTGGCACTTTCTCCTCTGGACTGAGCTGAGCTGGCCTGAAGCCCTGGCCTGGGAGGATGTTACCAATCCCCAGCCTGACTCACTCAGGTGTTGGGACCAGGGTGGGTCCGAGGGCCCAGACACCGCAGAGCAAACAGCAGCAACCCCCACGAGTTATTTCTTAATGGTGTCCTTCTTTTAAACCACTAACGGGTGCTGTCTGACAACGTGGCACCAGTCCAGCCAGTCATGGGCAGCGAGCTGGGACATGGCCACTGAGCACAGAAATGCCACCAGAATTAAGGAATGAGCCATTTCACCCCACTCCAAGCAGCTCCCCGGAGAGATGGTGACTCAAGAGGCTTCCTGAGCCAATTCTTTCCACCTTTAGGAGTTGCCTGGCCATGAGGGGTGGATTTTGGAAGTAGTAGTTTGCCTCCCAGCCCTCTGGGCTTTGCCTTGTAGAGAAGAGAGGCAAAAAGATTGCCTAAGACCACTGAAGTTCTGTCTTCAAGTCCTGACTGTGTCTCAGGTTTAAGGACTTACCTGGGCAGCACAAGACACTGCCCTGAGGGAGGGTTTATTGAGCAGGAGGTGCCTTGAGGGGAGCCACAGGCTCCAGCTCCGGGTTTGAGTGGGGATTGGGGATGATTGCTAAAGCCACCAGCAGTGTTGCCACGTGGAATCAATGCCCCATCACCTCGGAGGTGCTGGGTGGTACATCCCTACCAGTGGCACTCCATCTGCTGTAGTCACTGTGTTAGTTCTTTTACTTTTGCCTGAGTTTCCGGTAGAATAAGGCTGACAAGTGAGAGTTTTCCCATTGTGACAGCAGGTGACACGATGGTGGTTTACAGTGCTGGAATTACTGAGGTTTGATGCCTCGTGACTCAAAGCCAACATTGCTTTGGTCTTCCAAGAGGCAAAAAGCAAACAATGTTAGGGACCCCATAGGGAAGAGGAGATGTCAAAGAATAGCTTTTAAATTGTCAAAGAATAGTTTTTGAATTTGAATTTTTGCCCTTTGCTGCTTTGTGGTGGCTAAAGGCTGAAAAGACTTAGGAGGGAATAAGTTATGTTTACCTGATCTGGTGGAAGGTGTCCCTGTCCACGGCAGCAGGGTTGGAACCAGATGATCTCTAAGGTCCCTTCCACCCCAAACCATTTCAGGATTTGATGATTCTATTGTTTGATTTTACAGTAGCCATCCAGAGCTGCCTGTCCAAGGCCTTTTTACAGAAATCCATCTTTCATTCCCACCTCAGGCAGGTGTGAGGTGACCCACAATGACCAAGGCACACAGAGTTTGCAGCCAAATCTTCTCAGTTCATGACAAAGACCTGAGAGAGCTGGAGACCTCTCCAGCAGGTTTATGGGCACTCAGCCCTTTCAGGCTGTGTTTAGTCATTATAAGGCACAAAGAATTTGAACACGAGTGTTGTTTTTTTCCTTTTCTGGGCATATCTGAGATGGAGCTTGCCAGAGCAAGTGCTGAGGTAGCTCATTTTTCTGGGGCAGAGTGCTGAGATTGCACAGGGTCATAACAGAAACTTGGGGTCTTCCACCTCCATCCTTCCAGCTCAAGACCAGAGATGCTGGTGGATGGGATGGGAAGGCAGGGCGAGCATGGCCATCCTCAGATTCTGCTCTTCAGAGCAAATACATGAATTTCAATGAAGGATGCATTCTCAAAAGCACTGGAATGTCTCGAGGCAAAGTCTTGTGGTAGACAGTGGTAATAAAGGAGAACAGAATTGGGGAAGAGAAAACTTGGAGCGTGCCCTTACACTGCTGTTAGCAGTGAGTGCCCGTGGGCAGATACTGGGCAGATATGGGGTGCTGGGGTAGAGACATTCCAGAGTGATTTCTGAGTCGGCTGAGCTCCTCCCAACATCACTTCACTCATCAAAGTAAGTATTTATAGCACAGGTAGGAGCAGGGGGAGAAATCAAAGAAGAGCTTCCCAGAAAGATGCATAAATCACTCCAAGAGTTCAGCTCTGGGGCTCTGCATTTTTTGCTTTAATAAGAATGAATAAAAACTCTGGTGTTTTTACTAATATTTCTTAATATTATTTCAGCAGTCTGCTTTTCGAATTAAAATCATCTTTGAGCAAAGAGGTATTTCCATAGAGTTCTCCCAGCTTTCAGAACCACGCCGATAGACTGCTAAGGACATGCTGTCTTACACCAGAGAAAACATTTTCTCCAGCACAGATCTGCTGAAAAACAAATCAGAAAGTCTGTCCAGGCCAATGTTTGCTGCCCGAACTGTCAGGAGACCTTCAGGCCTCGCAACAAAGGGAAGCAGAAAAGCCAGGAAGGTGCTGTACCCTGCCCACGTGAGAAAATATTTGCCACGTCAAGAGAAAGACCCAGTCAAGCGGTGGCTGCTCTTCTGTGCTGGCATCATCCTCATCCAGGTCTTGATTGAGGCTCCTGAGCAGGAGAGACTGGCTGCGGGGCAGAGCCTGAGCCAGCAGCCGCTCTGTGCAGCAGCATCCCCGGGAGCTGCCGCGCTCGGGGCCGCACGGAACCGCTCCAGAGAACACGCAGCTACTGCAGCAGCCCTTTCCTCAGCAGCTTCTGGGCACCAGGCTCCCAGGCAGAGCACGGCAGATGTGCCACGACAAGCCCAGAGCCATCCACAAGCCTTCTGCAGGCACTGCTGGCCCAGCTCCTCCCAGGCAGAGCACTGAGCTAGGTGTGAGGAGCTGCCGCGCTTGGACATCGGCTGCCGGAGCACCAGCGGCAGCAGGGATGGACTGTGGACTCCTGCACCCCTCCAAGGGGACACCAGGACTCTGGGTGGGGACACGGGGCCAGCAGTGGCCAGAAGAGGCGCTGATGAAAGCCCAGGGCTGCAGCAAGAGCTGTTTTTCCCGCTGGTTTGTTTGTGACTGTGACTGTGGTTTCCAAGAGCTGTAACAAAAGGCTGCAGGAATTAGAATTGCCCTCCTGGGCCGGGTTTGTGCTGTGCTGACCTGCCTGTCACTGTTGCATGACTTGTTTCAAAGCCTGTGTTTGCATGCTGTAATTTAGTGTCAGTTCTCAGAATTTAAAATAAAGTAGCTCAAGCAACAAGAGTGCAAAGCTCCTGAGCGCTGTTTTCTCTCCATTACTCTCTGAGAATAAACTGCTGAGATCAGACTTTCACAGCGTGTTTTAAAATTTAGATTTTAAAATTAAGATTTGCTAACCATCCTGGGGGAAATAAAGCTGTCCAAGCAGCGAGGATAGTGGGGTGGGAGCCACAGCGTGACCTGGGCACCAACACGCTGGTGCCGAGCACTGGGAGAGGGTTCATCCACCTGGGACAGATGTTACAGCTCTAGCTGGGGAGATGGGGCACAACATGTACCAGACACTGGGATATCTTCTTGGAGAATGCTGGGAGGTCCCTAAAACCGAGGGAAATGCTGGGAAAAAGGGATGATCAAGAGGTAGTTGAAGTAGAGATCCCCAGTGGTCCCTTCTCAGCAACATTTCCACCATTTCTGTGTTATCAGGGGGTTACTGGGAGTCCCCAGTGGTTCTGTGCATGAAACACGGGATTGGGCCTGGCTCCAGGGCAGTGCAGGTGTAGGTTTTTTAGGAAGTGTGATGGTGTGGGGGGGCTGCACAGCAAGGGGCAGCTCATAGTGGGGCAGCTGCTTCCAGACATGAGTAGGCTGCGTGAGCCAGGAGTAAAGAAATCTGGCTCAGGACCTTGGAGTTCATTGCAAAGAGCTCCTTGCAGGAAATGCAGGGTCTGGGATTTTCAGTGGATGGTATTTTGAGCTTACTGAGTTTCCTGGGCTGTTTTATCAGACAGCCCCTGAGGCTGGGATTCAGCTGCCCTAATTTAGACATTCTGAGGAAAGCCTGAGTAAGGCTTCCTGGGATTTTCCCAGCCCAGTCTCCAGGGATGAGCCTGCCTAGGGAAAGGCACCTGAAAACCCTTCTCCAAGCCATGCCCATGCCCTATACTCATGTATCTCATGTATCAGGGCTCATCCCCATAAAATTCAGCCCCAAAAGGCCACATTATTTCTGTGGAGCCCAAGTTTTGCCTTCCAGGTCTCCAGTCCAACCATCCACACTGCAGAACAACTTCAAACCTCTGCCAGGCTGCTCAGGGCTGTGACCAGCCCAACTTTTAAAATCTAAAGCATGGATATTTCACCACCTCCTTGGCCAACATCTTACACTTGTGTGAGATTTAATTCCAACCTTTTCCATGCACATGATGACAGAGCTGGTGAGCCTCGCATAGCTGTTCACTGAGCAGGTGTTTTCATGAGAACAGCAGTTATTTCCTCAGGTCTGGATCACAGCAGAACTCAGATGTTTCATAATGACTCAGAGCAGCCACGTGTGACCCAGGGATGGGAGGGAGCTGGATGGCACATGCAGAGATGGCAGAAGAGGGCTGGAAAAGCCAAGTGCAGCACTGCAGGCCAAGGCAGAGAACAGGGAGCTGCTGCAGGTGAATACAGAGACTTGTCTACTTCAAAAAAAATAGGAGCTGGAAAAGCTGAATCACTGAGAGGTTTTAGCTGCTTAATTTCTACTGGGAAAAAGAAATAAAAGAGCAGCCCACGTACAGCCAGGGAACTGTCTGGATTAAGGAGCAGCTGCGACACAACTTCTATGAATGGTGATCCAGGATGAGCCTGTCAGAGGAGTAAGCAGGGGAGGACACACAAACACAAGGAACAACTGAATGTGGAGTTTTGTAAAATTCAGGAATAATAAATATTGTTGAAAATGAAAAGCTTTTTAAACAATGGTGTTGGTGTTGCCATCTCTCAGAGTCGATGGGGGAAGCAGGTCCTCCCCCAAGCCCAGCACATCCAGAGGCATCACGAGAGGGCAGCAGAGACAGGAGCTGAGCAGGACACACAGGCAGGGCCTGCAGTGCTCCAGACACCAAATATGAGACTGCAGTGGCGCAGGTACAAGGCATTGCTGGGGATGCTGCCAGCGCCCTGCAGGAGCTGATGTAGCAGGAAAGCAGAATCTGTCAAAATAAACGAGTGTGCTGGGGCATAACCCAGGAAAATAGGTACAGATGCCATAAATATAACCCTCCCACCCCTGAGTTTTATAGGTGAGAGATTTTATTGTCCATACAGAGAGCTGAGGTAAAGCAGAGGCTGCCACCACCAGCTGCCCAACACTGAGAGCTGAATGCAACCTCTGAAAATCCATTTCAAACTTGGTAGCTTGGATGGGCTCGATAAAAAAGGGACCTTTACAGTTTATTGGATGAAGGCTGGTGGGTCCTGGCATGGCTAACCCCTCTTCCTGGCTGTTGCACCCTTATTTGCTCCAGCACTTGCTTTTGGCAGGATGCAGCATGGGCAGGACAGCTCAGGCGAGGGCAGGCGTGAAGGACACTGCTGGGAGTGCACATCCCTGGGATGTGTTGGAGTGCACATCCCTGCTCCGCAGCTCCATGCTGGGAGTGAGCCCAGCCTTGCCCAGCCCTGTTGTAGCTACTCCCAGGCCTGTGCATCTCCAAGGCCCTTCAGAGATGTGTGTCCCAGCTCCAGCTGGGCGCACAGGGTCTGAGGCAGCCCCAGGATGGCTTTGGGAGCCTTGGAATGCCCTGGAAGGATAATGAATCTGTGCTACACCCCAGCTGGCAAAGCCCCATATCCAAACAGGCTCTGTGGCAGGGACATGCCAGGACCCAGTGTTGAGCTTTCATTTCCAGTCCCATGCAGTGATTGTGGCTCCTGTACCTTCTCTGTGTGGGGGGAGCCCCTTGCACCCCAGCCCTACTGCCCCAGAGGGCTCCAATCCCACCTTAGGCCAGAGCTTGTTCCACTCGTTCCTCTCCCAGAGCTCCCAGTTCCATGTTCTGTGCTCCAGAGCCTTCCCAATCCATGCTACAGCCCCTTCTTTCCTCATACCACTCCTCTCTCCAAGCTCTTTCCTTACCCAAGTCTCCTTAGGCCATCTCAGCCCCCTGATCCTGCTGCTCCAGAGTCCCCCAGTCCTGGGGGCACGGAGACCTTGGCTCCAGCACATATCCCTGCTGGTAAAACCCCTTGGCCTTTAAGCAAACAGCATCCAGATGTGTACTGGGAGCAGCCCCTGGGACATTCCCACCATATTCCCTACCTGGAACTGTCCCTGGGGAGCGTGAGGGATGCACTGATCCCAGGCCAGGGACCATTCAGGCAGATTGTCCTTATGCATGATCACATTCCTGTACCCGGCAGTGTCCCCAGGATTGGCTTAATTTAGTGCTATAGGTGTGTCCTACAGGACTAGGCACACTGGGAGATCCTAATATCCACTTAGACTGCATATCAGGAAAATTTTCTTCTTCTCTGAAAGAGTGATCAGGCATTTAAACAGGCTGCTCAGAGACGTGGTGATGCCACCATCCCTGGAACTGTTCAAAAACCATGTAGATATGGCACTTGGGGACGTGGGTTAGTGGTGAACACAGAGATGCTGCTTAAGGGTTGGACTTGATGATCTTAGAGGGCTTTTCCACCCTTAATGATTCTGTGACTCTACACAGAACTCCAAAGATGCTCCTAAAGGGGTACCTCTCTCCATATTTCCCTGATCCTAGAACATGAACACTTGACTGTCCCCATGCCCATCCAGACCGGACCTGGAGCTGCTCAGTACTTTTCCCCAGGGAGCTGTAAGAAGACTTTTCATACCCTCACTAGCAGAGAAAGCTCTTTGGCAGCTTTTTGACTCTCCACCAAATGTAGGACCCAGCCCTGCTTCCCCTCCTGCGAAACAAGGGCACCAGAGCTGCACCCTGCGGAGGCGTGCCATGGGAATTATAAACACAGCTGCTTCCATGAGGCACGTTATTCACCCCCTGGCTCACTCTCAGTTGGACTGATGATGTCTCGGGAGCATAATGGAGAACGTATTAAAACATTTTTTCGTTGCCTTGCCTCACCTAGATATTACGTGCTGCACTGCTCCATTGCACAACTGGCTGTCTGAGAAAAGGGAGGCTGAAAATTCTGCTCTAAATGAGACTTGGAAAGGAGACAAAAGCCAGGGGAAATGATAAGAAAGCAATAAATCAATGAGCAATCTAGTGAAGACATTCTAGGGTCTGTACCTCTGCCTCACAGCAAGAGAGAGCCACTCGACAGAGCCATGATATTGCAAACTGGTTTGTGTACACTTATACAGCAAAAAAGGAGTTTAACTTCTTTAAGGCAGACACAAAGTTTGATTGTTAAGACGGGAACACCTGTTAAGACCTGAACACCCAGTATTTCTGCTTCCTGGAGCAAAGCAATGTCCTTCAGCGTTATTTGCTCTTAAAGAGTTTCTTCAAAAAGATACTTTCACCCAGAGGGTGCGTAGCTCCCTCCAGCTGGTTTCTGGTCTAGTGTTTTGGCTCTGTTTCCACCTGATGTATTGGCAACTTCTGAGCACACCTATTCCCTGGTACCCAGAGCTTTCCTTCCTTCCCTTTCTCCTGCTCAGGGGAGTTTCCCACATGCCTTCCTTCCCTGGTTTGTTTGTGGCCATGTGTCTGCACAGCTCCAGGAAAGGGCCCATCTTCACTGACAGCAGCAAAAAAGAAGCTGAAACAATGTCATTTGTTAAGAAGAGAGGCTGATCTAATGGAGCCCCTGTGTGTCCTTTGAGGCCACCACCAGCATGTGCCAACAACACCATTATGGCTTTGGGAGGGTTCTGGGAGTGCTGGGAGGGACCCACTGGTCCCATGGCAGTGACGGGACCCTCAGGGCTGTGGTGGTCACCTGGGGTGGGTGGCAGTGACTGGGCAGCAAGGAGGATGCAAGGGTGACCCAGGGACATGGTGGTGGCCTGAGGTATATGGGGGGACAGAGGGACATGGCAGGACCGTGAAGTACAGTACCTGGGAATGTGTCAGGGCCATGGAGGGGAGACAGGGACACAGCAGAGCCCTGAGGTAGGGGGTTCAGCTGGGACCATGGAGGCACATGGGAGGCACAGCTCAGCCCTGAGGCACCTGAGACACAGCAGGGCCCTGAGAAACACGGGGACACAGAGTGGCCATGAGGCAGATGGGAACATGGAGGGACCCTGAGGCACCTGCAGGATACGGGAACATGGCTCAGGCCTGGGCACACAGGGACATGATGAGGCCCTGAGGCACAGGGAGACATGGCGGTCCCCTGAGGCACACGAGGGCATGGGTGCACAGCCCTAGAGCACAGAGGAATGGAGGGACCCTTGATGAGCTGGGGACATGGATGCACAGCCGTGATGTACAAGGGACATGAAGGGACTCTGGTGCACAGGCGTCATGGGTGCACAGCCCTGGAGCACAGGGGACACGGAGGGACCCTGTTGCATAGAACACAGGGATGCGTAGCCCTGGCGTTCAGGGGATATGGAGGGACCTTGATGCACAGGGGACATGGCTTCACAGCCCTGGCGTTCAGGGCACACACTGGTACACAACCCTGGCGCTCATGGGACACGGAGGGAATCCGATGCATAGGGGACATGTCTGCACCGCCCTGCAGCACAGGGCACACGGCCGCACACGGCCACCCCTATCCGATGCATAGGGGACATGGAAAGACAGTGAAGCGCAGAGCACACGGCCGCACGCCCGGCGCTCAGGCCGGCCCGGCCCGGCCCCACGGCCGCGCTCCCGCCCCGCTGTCCCGTTGCCGTAGCGACGCCTCCGGGCGGCCCCGG